>PVJN01003951.1:25440-95236 GCA_004026805.1 Lasiurus borealis | reverse complement strand
TATAATGTAAGGAGACTCTGGGACAGCTTCAAGCGTACCAACATCAGAATTGTGGGGGTGCCAGAGGAAGAGAGAGAGCAAGATACTGAAAACCTATTTAAAGAAATAATGACTGAAAACTTCCCACATCTGGTAAAAGAAATAGACTTACAAGTCCAGGAAGCACACAGAACCCTACATAAAAGGAATCCAAAGAGGAACACACCAAGACACATCGTAATTAAAATACCAAGAGCAAAAGACAAAGAGAGAATATTAAAAGCAGCAAGAGAAAAACAGTTTATTACCTACAAGGGAGTAAACATACGACTTTCAGCTGATTTCTCAACAGAAACGATGCAGGCCAGACGGGAGTGGCAAGAAATATTCAACGTGATGAATAGCAAGAACCTACAACCAAGAATAATCTATCCAGCAAGGCTAACATGCAGAATTGAAGGGCAGATAAAGAGCTTCACAGATAAGAAAAAGCTAAAGGAGTTCATCAACTCCAAACCAGTGTTATATAAAATGTTGAAGGGTACTCTTCTAGAAGAGGAAGAAGAAAGAGGTAAAAGTCAAAAAATTATGAACAAATACATATCTCTCAACAAGTGAATCTAAAAATTAAGTGAATTAAAAATTTGATCAACAGAATAAACTGGTGAATATACTAGAATCAGGAGCACAGAAAGGGAGTGGACTGTTAATTCTTAGGGCGGAAGGGGTGAAGGGTGTACAGGGAGAGACTGGACAAAAATCATACACCTATGGATGAGATCAATGGGAGGGAGCTAAGGGCAGAGGGAGGGGTGGGAGCTGGGTGGAGGGGTGCTATGGAGGGGAAAAAAGAGAAACAAATGTAATAATCTGAATAATAAAGATTTAATTAAAAAAAAAAAGAAACAGAGTGATAGTATTCAGGAACCAACAGAGATTGAATTCTTTCAATCCTATGTAACATTTCCTTCATTGTAAACACATATTTCCACTCAATGGTGACAGTGCTGAAGACAAGCAGATGCAGGGGTAAATAAGTGTGAACACCATAAAGACACAGTGATATGTTTACTGTAATTGCTGCTCATGTTTTTATTGTTCTTTAGTGTCTAAAACTTTCAATTGAGCCATCAACAATTTGAGACTTTAAAAATGTGCAGCACCTCCGAACAGTGTAAGAACTATGACTTAGGATAGTTCATTTAATAAATGCTTCATTACTTCATTCTATGAGATTAATGAGAACCCACAAAGACATGGGCATCTGGAAACCATGTTCACTTTTTAAATAAATTATCCTACTTATGAAATGTTAGGACATTGAACTTACAGCTCTAATTTTCATATTTCTCCTAAATTGCAGATTCTTAAATAATAACTAGGCCAGTGACTAAATGCATCATCAATAGTAAGTGTCTTCTGTTTTCTTAGGCTTTATATATTTTATTTGTAATTTGTGTAGGAGTGTAGTTGAATTGGGTTTTGGTCAATGACCTGCTTGGAGCTAAATACAACTGCTGACACTTTGTAACTATATGACTGACTTTAGACATATTATTTTTTGTAGGATTTTGATTTTTATCAACAAAATAGAATAACATACTTGTCAACTTGTTTTTTAAATATTTTTTTTTATTTCAGAGAGAGGGATGGAGAGAGAGAGGAATAAAAACATCATTGATGAGAGACATCACTGCAGGCCACTTACTGGGGATCAAGCCCGAAAACAGGCATGGGTCTTAATTGGGAATTAAACTGTGAACTCCTGGTCATGGTTGGATATTCAACCACTGTGTCACACTGGCTGGGCAAATTATTTTGAAGGTTATATGAAAAAAAAAAGTTAAGCACTTGGCATGGAGCCTGACGTGTTATATATGAAAGGAAAGATAGCTATTAATGTAAAGAGGGAAATTAACCTGAGGATCTTCAACATGACTAAGGTGAGGGTTGTTTCCTGCTATACCCAAAATATCAACTAGAGAAAAACAGAGGCAAAGAGGGAAATTGCTGAGGAAAGCTCCTGACTTCCCATGTTGCCTGTAATGAATCCATCCTAACTGCTATGTGGATACTGTGTATTTTCTATTTAATATACTAGTAAAATTGTAGAATAAAAGATAAATTAATAAGAAACACCAAACTGAAAAGATTAATGTACCCCTATGTTCATATCAGCACAATTTATAATAGCTAAGATTTGGAAACAGTCTAAGTGCCCATCAGCAGATGAGTGGATTAAAAAAAAATTGTGGTACATCTACACAATGAAATACTACACTGCTGTAAAAAAGAAAGAATTCTTAGCATTTGCAACAGCATAGATAGACCTGGAGAGCATTATGCTAAGCTAAATAAGCCAGTCGGAGAAAGATAAATATCACATGATGTCACTCACTTGTAGAATGTAATGAAAAACATCAGCTGATGAACAAAAACAGATCCAGAGACAGAGAAGCATTGATCAGACCAACAAACCTCAGAGGGAAGTTAAGGGACAGTGTGAGTAAGGGGGAGCGACCAACCAAAGAACTTGTATACATGCATATAAGCCTAACCAATGGACACAGACTCCAGGAGAGTGAGGGAATGAGTGGGTGGAGGTTGGGGGCCAATAAGTGGGTAAGGACACATCTGTAATACCTTAATCCAGTGATTGGTAAACTTATTAGTCAGCAGAGCCAAATATAAACAGTACAACGATTGAAATTTCTTTTTAGAGCCGAAAGCCGACTTCTGCACATAGGCCACAAAGTTTCAATCTCACTGTATGTGCGAGCCCACACGTGGTATTTTGTGGAAGAGCCACACTCAAGGGACCAAAGAACCACATGTGGCTTGTGAGCCCCAGTTTGCTGATCATTTCATTAATCAATAAAGAAAAAAATAAGAAAAAATAATAAATTACAATGAAAGGGGTTGTAAAGGTACTAAAGTTTTAGATTTCATTTATGTACCCTAGGTAAATTTTTCTAAATCTCCCAATGAGGGAAATTAGAAATATTGAACAAAATAGAACTTAAAAGTTTAAAGGCCACAGAGGGATTACAATGCAGTGAAGAACTGAAGTGCCATGATTTGAGGAAAGTAAAAAAAATTCAGAGAAACAATCCAAAAATCAGGGGCCAATTTTTCCATGAGGAATTTGCTATATATACAGATGAGAATGCTGAGATGATAGATAAGCAATTTTCAACTTTTTCCCTTCATGGCACATGCAAACTAATTACTAAAATTTTTTTTACAACACAGAGAATATATTTTCTTGCTAATCTAGCAAAAAATAGGTATAATTTTGATTCATCCACACCAGACAACTGTCCTTGGCTGTTGTCATTTGTTTTATTTGACAATCTAAGGGGAAAAAAGGTCAGTGCCTCTACTTAATAGTTAGGTATGGCATGTTTTAAAAATTCACGTGTGCACTGATATATCAGTTGAAAATCCATGTGACAGATGATTGAGCAGAAATGTGATACCTCTAAGGATTACAAGTACAAAAGTTTCAGTCTGGAGCCTGTGGGAGCCGGTGGAAAGGAAGGGTATTACAAACTCCAAAAAATGAGTCAGGTGGATTCAAATATCAGAATAGGTCAGAAGGTAAGCAGCATTTGTGGAGACTGAAGCCCTGCTTTGGGACATGTGGGTGGCTCAGAAAATATATCTGTCTTTGAAAATGAATTGATTTGTTTCTGGATAAAAGGTGCTTAGAATAACCATACAAAAATCCTTTCTGGATTAAGAGAATATTGACCTAAGCCTCAGATTATTTCTACAGCATTTTTCAAGTATAGTGCGAACAAGCAAATAAAACCATGCACATATGGAGACAATATTCACCAGAGACTCTAGAGAACCAGAATGATTTATGTTGGGCATATTAAAATTAGGAGATATAGATGGTATAAACAACCATGCTTATTACTGTGTTATAAAGATAGAAAACAACATTGAAATTTTCAATAGAATCTTTGAAAACAACCAGAAACCTGACACAGCAGATTAGAAAAAGAACCAAATTATAAATTTTAAAACTGAAAAGTGAGTTATATAATCATTTCATTTAATAGCAGGTTAGACCAAGCTAATGATATATGTAGTGAACTTGAATGTAGTTTGAAAAAATATAAAGTATGGGCTGACAAAAGGAAAGAGAAAGGGGAAAGAGTAGATACAAAGGATGAAGTGCAAATATGCAGCATATATAACTAAAGTATTGAAGATGAAGGACGTGATGGGACAGAAATAATATTTTAAGATTTAATGGCTATTGACATGCCAGTGTGGCTCAGTGGTTGAGCTTCGACCTTTGAACAAGGAAGACACGGTTCAAATCCTGGTCAAGGTACGTGCCTGGATTAGGGGTTCAGTCCACAGTGTGGGGCATATGGGAGGTGGCCAATCAGTGATTCTCTCTCATCATTGATGTTTCTCTTCCTCTCAGAAGTCAATAAAAATATACTTTAAGAAAAAAGAAATAATGGCTGTCAAAATGTTAAAACTGACAGATGATAACTTTCATTAGTTATGAAGGAAATGTACATTTCAACCTCAATGTAATACTAATATACACATTCCAGAATGACTAACATTTTAAAAGCTTGAAAATGCAAAGTGTGAGCAAGGTTGAAGAAATGTAAAAGTTTTTGCACAGTGAGTTGTGTAAATGTTACGGTCAACTTTAATATAATTTGACATTATCAAAATTTAACACAGTTCTACTCAAATGAATATACCCAGTAGACTACATGGACTCCAAAAGATACATACAAGAATGTTCATAGAAACATTATTTACTATAGCCTAAACTAGACAAGAAATGTTCAACATTAGAATGGTTAAATTGTGGTACATTCATACAATGGAACATTATATCACAATGAGTGAACTAGAGCCGCACATAATGCAAAAATAAATCTCAACCAACAATAATGGTAAGTAAAAGAAGCTGGGAAATGCCAGAAGGGAGAGGGTGGGTAGATGGATGGGAAAGGTGAAGGGGACTAAGAAGTACATGGGATATAAAGTACAGCACAAGGAATATTGTCAGTGATCATGTAATAACTATGTATGGTGTCAGAAAGATGCTGCACTTATTGTGGTGATCACTTTGTAAGGTATATAAATGTCTAATCACTTTTTGTTATTTCTGAAACTGATATAATATTGTATGTCAATTATACATTTTAAAAAGTATTTGCAGATGAAAAATAAGGTCTGAAAAGGAGGTGGCAAAATTATATTTTGAATAATTATATTTATGCAAAGTTTAAAAATAGGAATTAATTATGCTTACAAATTTAAACAGTGATCACTGTTGGTAAGAAGAAAGGGGATTATAATTGGGAGGGGGTACAAAAGCATTTTCTGGGGCTCTGGATCTAATAAGAGATCTGGTTGGTGGATACATGAAAACATTCACCTTGTATTTACTTATTGTATTTACTTATTTACTTGTATTTACTTATTTACCAGTGGTTGGCAAACTCATTAGTCAACAGAGCCAAATATCAACAGGACAACAATTGAAATTTCTTTTGACAGCCAAATGTTTTAAACTTAAACTTCTTCTAATGCCACTTCTTCAAAATAGATTCACCCAGGCCATGGTATTTTGTAGAAGAGTCACAGTCAAGGGGCCAAAGAGCCACATGTAGCTCATGAGCCGCAGTTTGCTGACCACAGAGCTATACTGTTAGAATTTTTAAAGTTTATGGGTGGGTTATATTTTTATTTAAATGTTCAAAGCGTAGCCAAATAGCTTGGTCACTTTAAGAAATGGCTAGCAAACATATGAGAAAATGGTGAACTTCATACATAATCAGTAAATGTATATTAAAAGCAAAATGACTATCATTAAATATCACTACAGTGTCTAAAAATTAAAAATTAAAGGACATTATCTTCTAAGACTTTCATAGATTGCCAGTGGTGGTATGACTGATATAAGCACCTGAAAAAAAACTGTTAGACATTTCTTTTAGAGTCAAATATATACACACCCAAACATACCAATTTCCTCTTAGGTATTACCCAAAGAAAATCTTGCATATGTGCACAAGGAGAGATGTACATACAAGAATATAGCAGCTTTATTTATAATATTCAAAAAACTGGAAATAAACAAAATTTTATAACAGTAGAACAGATAAATACTTTATGAAGTATTCATTCAAGGGCATACTGTATAGTACCAAATCATAATTCTGTGCTACAAAATAGGTGAATCTTTCCCACAAGGAAATAATATATACTTTTTCTCTCTTTTTTTCTTTATTGATTAAGGTATTGCATATATGTTTTTATCCCCCCCATTGCCCTCTCAACCCCCCACTCATGCCCTCACCCCCCTAGTGTATTTGTCCATTGATTATGCTTATAGGCATGCATACAAGTCATTTGGTTGATCTCTTCCCCCTCCCCCATTACCCTTCCCTGCCTTGGCTCTGAAATTTGACAAAAGATCAATGCTTCTTGGACTCTGGATCTATTTTTGTTCATTAGTTTATGTTGTTCATTGTATTCCACAAATGAGTGAGATCATGTGATGTTTACCTTTCTCTGACTGACTTATTTTGCTTAGCAAATGCTCTCTAGGTCCATCCATGCTGTTGCAAATTATAGGAGTTTCTTCCTTTTTGCAGCAGCATAGTATTCCATTGTGTAGATGTACCATAGTTTTCTAATCCATTCATCTGCTGTTGGGCACTTAGGCTGTCTCCAACCCTTAGCTATTGTAAATTGTACTGCTATTGAACTTAGGGGTGCATATATTCTTTCTGATTGGACAGATAGATGCAAAAATATGAAACTAGACTACAACTTACACCATACACAAAAATAAACTCAAAATGGATAAATGACTTAAACATAAGATGGGAAACCATAAAATTCTTAGAGGAATTTGCAGGCAGCAAAATCTGAGGCATATGCCTAAGCAATATCTTCACCGATCCAACTCCTAAGGCAATGGAAACTGAAGAGAAAATAAACAAATGGGACTACATCAAAATAAAAAGCTTCTGCACAGCAAAAGAAACCATCAACAAAACAACAAGAAAGCCTACTGCATGGGAGAACATATTTGCCATGTTATCTCCAATAAGAGTTTGATCTCCAACATTTACAGGGAACTCAATAAAAGAGAACAACAGGAAGGTAAACAATCCATTAAAAAAATGGGCAAGGGACCTAAATAGACACTTTTAAAAAGAGGACATAAGGAAGGCCAGGGAAGGCCAAGAGGCATAAAAACATGCTCAAAGTCACTAATCATATGACAGATACAAATTAAAACAACAATGAGGTACCATCTTACACCTGTCAGAATGGCTATCATCAACAAATGAACAAATGATGAGTGCTGGCTAGAATGCAGAGAAAAAGGAATCTTCTTGGACTGGTGGTGTTAATGCAGACTGATGCAGCCATTGTGGAGAACAGTTTGCAATTTCCTCAAAAAACTAAAAATGGATCCCGCTTCTAGGAACATATCCTAAGAAACTAGAAACACCAATCAGAAAGAGAAACAATATTTTATTAATATTTTCAGGGGCTAATATTTATTTTGGTACTTTTTCTTAAGATATATTTTTATTTATTTCAGATAGGAATAGAGAAGGGGAGAGAAATAGAAACTTCAATGATGAGAGACAATCATGATTGGCTCCTTGCACTCTCACAATTGGGGATTGAGCAGACAGCCCCAGTATGTGCCCTGACTAGGAATTGAGCCATGACCTCCTGGTTCATAGATTGACATTAAACCACTGAGCTACCACAGCCAGGCAATATGGTACATTCTATATTCTGTATGATCTTCCATATATTGTGTATTTGTTATATTGATTTTTCACAATAATTCTATCGAGTACATGCTTTTTTAAATTTCTATTTTACATATGAGAAACTGAGGCAAACATACTTGGATTTGCCTTAGATCATAGAATTTTAAAATATAAAAAAAGAATATATCTGAAGTGAATATATTTCTATTTCTGTTATTAATACCTATAACCTATAAAACAATAAATGAAGTAGTTTAGTTTTTGGCTAAGTAGACTAAATTGCATTCCAACTGGGTAATATTTTAACTTCCAGATAACCTGGATGCATATTCTATCTAATAAAAGAGTGATATGCAAATCAACTGTCACTCTAACTCACAAGATGGCTGCCCCCATATGGTCAAATATGACTGCCCCCATGTGGAGATAAGATGGCTGCCACAAGATGGCCAGCAGGGGAGGGCAGTTAGGATGGACCTGGCCTGCAAGAGAGGGCAGTTGGGGGTGATCAAGCCTGCAGGGAAGGGCAGTTGTGGGGGACCCAGGCCTGCAGGGGAGAGCAGTTGAGGGGGGATCAGACCAGCAGGGGAAAGTAGTTAGGAGCAATGAGGCTGGCAGTGGAGGGCAGTTAGGGGTGACAAGGTTGGCAGGAGAGGGCAGTTAGGGGTGACCAGGCCAGCAGGGGAGGGTAGTTAGGCACAATTGGACTGGCAGGGGAACAGTTAGGCATTAATCAGGCTGGCAGGGGAGTGATTAGGGGGTGATCAGGCTGGCAGGCAGAAGAGGTTAGGGGCAATCAGGATGGCAGGAAGGTGAGCAGTTGGAAGCCTGTAATACTGGATTTTGAGAGGGATGTCTAACTGCTTGTTTAGGCACAATCCCAGTAGGGGTCCCACTTTGGAGAGGGTGCATGCTGGGTTGAGGGACACACCACCCTGTGCACGAATTTCGTGCATTAGGCCTCTAGTGTAAGATAACAATATACATTGATACTTAATATCTTCCATGAGATATGTGAAGTGTGGCATTTTTGACCAATGTGAACTTCAGTTTGACAACCCTTAATATTCTTAAAAAATTATTGATTGTATTCTTTATTCCAAAAAACTGGAATCTATTTTGTAAACATCTATTTTATACATAATTGAACTATAATTAAGTCCTACCAAATCTGTGACAAAGCTCATTGTCTTTATCCTTATTCTAGCATGTTATTTTTCTTATTATATTCAACGTTCATTGCAGGTTGTATAATTACATGCAATATATCCTGTTGGCTAGCATTACAGCATCTCACTTTTCTAATTTTCAGGCTCTTTTTAAAAAAAATAAAAGCCATGCAAAGTCTCCATTTTAAAGTAAAAATCCTCTTTTGTAGTTTAGGGCTACATTGCTGTAGTTTCATTAGCATTTCCTTTTTGGATTCTCTGAGTCTTAAGACTCTCAGCTAGTTTTATACTTCTAAAATATTTTAAACTTTCATGAAATAAATGTATCTCAAATATTACTAGAGCCCTTGACTAAAAATATGCTGAAAAAACCTTTCAATTCTTATAGTAATTTCTATTCAATATTCTTTTTTTTTCTAAGCTTTATATAAAATGTTAAATATTTGTATGCTTTGAACCAGCTAATATCTGCGTTTCACCTCTTAGCATCAGTATTTATAAATGAACACAAATGGCTTTCATTTGGTCAGTAAATCTTTCCATTTTTATTATCTAATGTAATTGTGTGGAGAATAGATGGCAGGCATTACTGCGCCTTCTAAAAGAAGTAAAGTATCACCTACCATTCTGCTGATGCTGCAATTCCACGGCCCTTGCTAATTTCCTTCACAAAGCATCCTTGCTTCCTTTGCCTCACCTTGATACCAGTTTCTAAGTCATTTCAACATTTTTTTCTCTCCTTTTTTCATCTCCACTCCTATAACGACTTACCTGCCTCTGTGTTCATTTCCTTGGATGGCAAAATGGAACTAAAATAATATTTATTGTTATTTGATAAACATACCAGACCTAGCTTGTTTCTATCTTCTTCTTCCTATCCAGACTCATTTATTAACATTCTCTTTCCCTTTTGCCCATATATGTGCCAGATATCCTGAATGTTGTCCTCTTCCTCCCATGTACCTCCAAGGGTTTTGACTGCAGGCTTTTGTTTATGCTGACCCCTTTACCTTAAACACTTTCCCTTCTCTCTCTGCAGTTCCATTTCTGCCTTCCGGAATAGATGCTACCGTAGCCAAAATATATTCTACCAATTCGAGTTAAAGAAATTAACTTTTCTTAGAGGTTAGTGTTCCTTCTAGAATGTTCAGTCTAGGAAGAATATTGTTGAAGTAAATGAAAAGATATTGCTATGTCAAGACCTGAATCACTTGTCCTATCACTCTATCTTAAGATGATGACCACAGTCTATGACCTTCATCTCCTGGACCACCATTTTTATCATCGTCAAACCAGAGGTCTTTATATGGGGCTTTAGAGGGCCATTATAATTCTAACATAATAATTTAGTATTGTTTAAAATATTGTATCAAATTATATCTTTTAAAAGTTTATTTTGGTTTATGTATATGCCATACAGTTTTTGTAGTTTTATTGTTTAACTAGAGGCCTGTTGCACAAAATTTGTGCATGGTAGGTGTGTGTCCCTCAGCCCAGCCTGCACCGTCTCCAATCTGGGACCCCCTTGAGGGGTGCCCAACTGCCCTCTCACAATCCAGGACTGCTAGTTTCCAACCGCTCTCCTGCCTGCCTGTCTGATTGTCCCTAACTGTTTCTGCCTGCCACTCTGATCACCCCTAACCACTCCACTGCCAGCCTGATTGACGCCTAACTGCTCCCCTGCCAGCCCAATTGCCCTTAACTGTCCTTTCCTGCTGGCCTGGTCACCCCTAACTGTCCTCCCAACTGCCCTCCCCTGCCTGTCCTGTCACCCCTAACTGCCCTCCCTTGCCAACCTGGTCACTCCTAACTGCCCTTCCCTGCAGGCCTGGTCACCCCTAACTGCCCCCTCCTGCTGGCCAGGTCGCACTGAACTGCCCTTCCATGCTGGCCTGCGCCCCAGCAACTGTCCTTCCCTGCAGGATTGGTTCCCCCAACTGCCCTTCTCTGCAGGCCTGGTCTCCCCTAACTGCCCTCCCCTGCTGGCCTGGTTCCCCCCAAACTGCCCTCCTCTGCTGGCCTAGTCCCCCCCCCAACTGTCCTCCCCTGCAGGATTAGCCCCCCCAACTGCCCCCCCCTTCAGGCCTGGTCCCCCCTAACTGCCCTTCCCTGCAGGCCTGGTCACCCCAACTGCCCTCCCTTGCAGGCCTGGTACCCCCCCAATTGTCCTTCTCTGCAGGCCTTGTCACCCCCAGCTGATTTCCTCTGCTGGTCAGATTGCCCCAACTGCCCTTCCTTGCAGACCTGGTTCCACCCAACTTCCCTCCCCTGCTGGCCTGATCACCCACAACTGCCCTCCCCTACTGGCCATCTTATGGCATCTGTTTTGTGCCCACATTGGGGGGGGGGGCATCTTTAACCACATGGGGGCAGCCATCTTATGTGTTGTAGTGATGATCAGTTTGCATATTACCTTTTTATTAGGATGATCTAAAAGGGCTTTAACAATAGAGTAAACCTAAATACTTGGTTTCTCCACTTAAAAATGAAAATAGTTACAGTTAACATTAATTGAGGCCTACGATTTAAAAACGCTCATATGTGCTTTTTCAAGGGGACTTTTGATCACCTTTCTATACCACGGACAGTAAAATGAGGTTCACATGAACTTGGTTTAGTATTTTAGAATAATTTCAGAGTCAGGTTCATTGTATTATCATTAGTAAATGTGTGGTGCTGGAGGCAGTAGAGTTCAAGAATGAAGGACATACAGCACAGGGTGCTATAAACAGAGTCTGGCTATTGGTAGAAGGATGATATTCCTTCTGAATTTCCTCATCTCAGTAATGCTTGATAATGTTTCATTTTAGTGATAAATGATCAAATAGATAGCTTAAAATAGATGCTGATACATGCACTTATATTTAGAGCAAAATATTGATCAGAAAAGTGGTACAAGTTATAGTCATAAGGCTTTTACTTTTTTTTTTATGGATTGAGGAAATTCCTTATCTCTAAAAAGGAACAAACTAACAAAATCATGACAGAGATTAATTTACAATGTGTGTCTTTAAGCTGTGGTTTGCAAACTCAATTGCTTTCAGTATGCTAGGTTACTTTTCCTGCAGTCATACAATATGTTAGTGACAAGTCCTGATTTAGCCTAAGGTATTCAAAGTTTCTAAAGTTAAATACATCTTGGTATTTGTGTCACATACTATAGTGAATATGTTGCTACATTAAACAATGTTTTGGAATAAGATATTTTAAATTAATGAAATTTATGTTTATGAGTATTTATGTATATTTACTAAGTTAAGGACATTTTTTAAGTCTTTCAATATTTAGAGTTGATATATACATTTACTTACTCATCCATCCATCCATACATCCATCAATCTATCCATCCATCTATCAATCCAAATAATTAAAAAAATTCAAAATTATTTCTATGGCTCTGTGCAAAGCAGTGAATACATGGTATATGTATAATGAACTCAGGAAACCAGAATATTAAAGTAGTAACATTCCTATTTTTTTTAAATACATTTCATTGATTTTTTACAGAGAGGAAGGGAGAGAGATAGAAAGTCAGAAACATTGATGAGATAGAGACATCGATCAGCCGCCTCCTGCACACCCCACAGTGGAGTTGTGCCCGCAAGCAAGGTACATGCCCCCGACCGGAATCAAACCTGGGACCTTTCAGTCCACAGGCCGATGCTCTATCTCCTGAGCCAAACCGGTCTCGGCAACATTCCTATTTTTTAACACTTTCAATGATCAGACATTTATTTATACTGGTACTTCACCCTCATAACTTCATTAAGGGAGGTAGTACAGATAGAATTATTTTTATTTTCTGAGTGAAGACAGAAATCATAGTAAAGCTTTGTAAGTTAATCCAAGTTACAAAGCAAGTTAGCATCAAGTCTAGGAATTAAATCCCTATCTTTTGACTTAAATTATATTGATTCTTCTGAAAAACAATGTAATAAGAATGATTCTTGGAATTCTTAACAATTTATCTCAACCCCATCTATTTGTGAATGGAAGTTATTAAAAAATAATCCTATATAATAAAAGGCTAGTATGCAAATTGACCAAATGGCAGAATAGCCAGTTGCTATCATGCTCACTGACCACCAGGGGGCAGACACTCAATTCAGGAGCTGCCTGCAGGTCAGTGCACTCCCATCAGGGGAGGGCCACTCAGCCAGAAGTGCTCACTCATGGCCAGTGGCTATGGCAAGAGACTCTCTCGCGTCTCTCTCGCGTCTGCAGCAGCACTAAGGACCCCTCGACGAATAGGCCTAAACCAGGATTTGGACATCCCCTGAGGGTTCTCAAACTGCAAGAGGGCACAAACCAGACCAAGGAACCTCCCATCCACCTCCCTCGCCTCAGTGCATGGATGACAGATGTCATGCACTGGGCCTCTAGTGATCTTATAATAAAGCAGGTTTACATAAAGGGAGAACTCACATACCTGAAAGGCAACCAAAAGCAGATACTGTTATTCCATGTTTTTCTCTTTCACATGTACCAATAGAAATAACAATGGAAGAAGCATAAGATCCCTGTGGGCATGCCCTCACATGATCTTTGGAAATTCATGAAAGCAGAATAAAGCATTGAAGTAAGATGTTCATTCACAAGTCTGTAATTTTAATAAAGGATGGAAGGATAAGAAGCTATGCCAACTTCATGGCAAGGCAAGGAAGTATTCTGAGATGGTTAGAGGAATGATGTGTGAATAAAGCCATAACCCATGCATTAAGATTAGAATTTTCTCATGTATATGAAATGAATTTAATCAAATCAATTTTACCAGTTCCAAGATTGAGTAAGTCAGGCTAGGTATGGCACAGTGGTAGATGCACTAAGTGGTTCTAAAAGAGGGCTCCCTAATGCAACTTTTTGAAATGATGGAAATGTTCTATACCCTGTAATATAGTAGCCACTATCCACATGTGGCTATAAAGCACTTGAAAGGTGATGGATGTACCTAAAGAACTGAATGTTTAATTTCATTTAAGTATAATTTATTTAAATATACATTGTCACAGAGGTTAATGACTACTATATCACTCAGTACAGTCTAAAACTAAGTAGTTCAAAAGCTCATTTGATATAATTTGGCTTATAACACAGATTAGAAATGATCTAAACCAGTATTATACTTAATGATAGTGACTCTTAGAAGGAAATGAAATTGAAACATCATGCTTATAGACATATAGATGACTACATAAAAGTGAGCAAAAGTGGTTTAATAGTTGTTTGTATGGAAAATAATACAATAATCTATAATAATAAAATCATAATAATGCAAATCAACTGAATTACCAAACAGCAGAACTACCGTCTGGATGACCTTCCGGGCAACCGTGCTATGACACACATTGATGCCAGGCCAGCCAAGGCCAGTGCAATGTAATTGGTCAGAGGGCCCTGCCATCACCCCACAGAGGGAGGCCCAGACCACTCTCTGTGGAGCAATTGATGGAGGAGGACTCCATGATCGATTGCCCCAAAGAGGGAGGCCCAGGCCATCAGCTGGCTGGGTCGATCGATGAGGGGGTTGGAGGAGGCTCTGTGATCATCCCAAAGAAGGAGGCTTAGGCTACCTGGCCACAGCATTGCGGCAGGTGGGTGAGGCCTCCCTCTGTGAGCTGATCCTTCTGGGGGTCCTGTGATTGATTACTACATAGAGGGAGGCCGAGGCCACCAGCCAGTGAAGCTGTGTCGAGTATATAGGACTGGCCAGCAATTACATTACCCTGCAGAGAGAGGCCCAGGCCAGCCAAATGTTTGCATTTTACACCTGTCACCCACAGAGGGAGGTGACTGGTGGGGGGGGGGCAGTGCTGCATAGATGGCAAGCAGTGGCAGCAATGGGGGCAGGGCCAGCTGACAGCAGCTGGGAGAAGGAAAGCCCAGATAGGCCCTGATTGCCAGCTAGGCCTAGGGACCCTACCTGACGGGGACACCCCCCACCCTGTGTATGAATTTCATGCACTGGACCTCTAGTTATTCCTATATAATAAAGAGGTAATATGCAAATTGACCATCACTCCAACACACAAGATGGCTGTCCCCATGTGGACACAAGATGGCCACCACAAGATTGCCAGCACAGGTGAGTAGTTGTGGGCTATCAGGGGGCAGTTCGGTGGGGAGGGCACAGGACTGCAAACAGGGGGCAGTTTGGGGGACACAGACCTGCAAGGGAGGGCAGTTGAGAGGGACACAGGCCTGCAGGGGAGGGCATTTAGGGGTAACCAAGCCTGTAGTGGAGGGCAGTTTGGGGGACCAGGCCAGCAGGGGAGGGCAGTTGGGGATGACCAGGCCTGTAGGGGAAAGAAGTTGGGGGGACCAGGCCAGCAAAGGAGAGCCACTGGGGGTGAACAGGCCTCCACAGGAGGACAATTAGGGGTAACAAGGCTGGCAAGAGAGGAAAGTTAGGGATGACTGGGCCAGCAGGGACAGGTACTTGGAGACAACCAGGCTTGTAGGGGAGGACAGTTGGGGTAACCCGGCTGGCAGGGAAGGACATTTAGGGGCAACCAAGTTGGCAAGAGAGGACATTTGGGGATAACCATGCTGGCAGGGGAGGGCAGTTATGGACAATTGTGCCAGTAGGTGAGTAGTCAGGCATCGATCAGGCTGGCAGAAAAGTGGTTAGGGAGTGATCAGGCTGGCAGGCAGAAGCAGTTAGGGGCAATCAGGCAGGCAGTCAGGCAAGCAGTTGGGAGCCAGTAGTCCTAGATTGTAAGAGGGATGTCTGACGCCTCATGGGATCAGGCCTAAATGGGCAGTCGGACATCCCTCGAGGGGTCCCAGATTGGAGAGGGTGAAGGCTGGGGTGTTCCTCCCTGACCTCCTCTTCCCCCCATTGCACGAATTTTGTGCACCAGGCCTCTAGTAAATAATAATACAAGAATAAACTCTGTGTTTAATGTATTCACAACTGTAAACCTACTTTTCCCCACCTCTTAATAAGTTTTCATAAAGAAAACTATTATCTTTAATACTAATATTTTTTATTTCATTCCACTTTATTAAATAAAATGGTCATCTAAATAAATAAAAAATGCTGTTTCCAGCTGCCTTATTTTACAGATGAGAAAAATTTTTCCAGAAACATTGAAGGAACCTTCAGTTATTCCAGGAAACACAGGCTGAAAACCGTTGCTCTGCACTTGGCAGATCATCTTAAAACTAGACATTTTTCTTTGTCCTCAGTTTAGAAGTGTATCCTGTGCCTACTCTATTATGCTTCTTCTTGCATGAAGCATATTTATGGACCAATTGTATATTTTTCTTTAGAAATAGCTAAAAGTGTAAGGGTTTATGCATAACGCTAGCCAACTTTTCTCTTGCTGCTTGCCCAGTAGATTAAACATAGAACAATAATTTCAGTTAATTTGTACAGCAGGTTTCAATAACAAAATCTAATAGCATACCTGAGATTTTTGCCAAATGAGTCCCTAATCCGCGCCAAAAATTTGCATCACCTTCAATTCTATACTGTTCCACTTAATTGAAACAAAGGCCAATGATGAAAAGATATCCCACTTTTAATTCCTCTCAAAGGCTCTGGTCGGTGTGGCTCACTGGGTTGGAATGTTGTCCTAAATATTGAATGGTTGCCAGTGCAATTCCCAGGGTAGTCACATATCTAGGTTGTGGGTTTGATCCTCATTTGGGGCACCTCAGGAAGGCAAACAATCAATGTTCGCTCTCCCATTGGTATTTCACTCTCTACCCTCATGCTTCCCTCTCTCCCAAATCAAGAAGCATATTTCAGGAGGGGATTTTTAAAAGAAATAGAAGGTGCTTAAATTTATCTCAAAGATGCTGAAGAAGGAATTAACAGTATCAAATATACAGTGGTACAATGGTTTATCACTTAGCATTTCATACTCACTGGAAAAGCTATTTTAAACTAATTTACACAATATTAAAGTATAATTTTGTGTCAATATTAAGTTTATATATATATATTTTTTGTGTGTGTGTGTGTGTGAAATAAATTTGTTAAGGCATTCTCAAAACATTCAAGTAAGTTTAGGTCTGACCTTTTCACTAGCATTTTGATTATGCCATAGGTATAGATTTTAAATATAAAACAACACTTTATTGCTGCCTGTGCTGTCATATTTATTGCAATGCAGTGCATAACTCTTATCTCCTGAATATTCTTCATTGATGCTGACATCCATTATGTAGATTTTATAGTTGTCACCTTTTTTATTTTATCAGACAGAATGGAGGTTTTCGTATGACAACCAGAATTCATAGGCTGGACTTAATGATCTATAAATGGTTTGTTATTTAATATGTACAATGCTAGCCTTTGTCCTGTTATGAAACCAGAAATAAGAAGCAAGTTAGGTCATGCACAGATAGCAAGCAATCATGACTGCTACCTGGATGATAGCAAAAATGAGGGATCATCAATTTTAGGATGCATCCTGATAATAGCTGTGCTATAATGTTTCTTAAAAATGCACAACAATCATTGTGGCAAATAAGGTGCATTGATGTTTGATAAATTTAGTACTCAAAAGTTTAAGGAGAAACTGGAAATGTGCCTCATATCAAATGTCTTTCTAAAAGGTATTTATTAATTACAGAGGGAAAAATCTTGACTGTGAGAAAACACCAAAAACAGCATCTTCATTGAGTGAACGGTGTTAACATCACAATTAATAAGATATTGACATCATGAATACTGATATCATGGACTGAGAAGAAACACCTAATCATGGCTTATAAGTCCAAATTGAAGAGCAGTCTATAAAATAACTGCTTAATATTCTCCAGAAGTGTCAAGATCATGTTGAGGATAATGGAATTGAAATAAGAAAGCAATAGAGAATAGTGAAATTTGAATTAACTTTAGGGGAAGCTGAGTGAAGGGTATACTAGAAGTCTACTATTTTGCAACTTTTCTATCTGTCTACAGTTACCTTAACTTTATAAATAATAAAGTATTATGAGATTGATGAATTATATAATTTTGGCCCAGTATTTTAAAGATAGAAGTATTTTATATAATTTATGTATCATTTGCATATAATAATAATACTTTTCCATAGAGAATGTCAAAAGTTTTTATAAATGTGCCATGATTTAAAGTATATATGCCTATACTTGGCAGTCCTAAAATAGGGCTCAATTTAGTGCTTATGTACTTATGCTAACATTCCATAAAACATCTAGCAATCTTCTACTTTTTTTCCTGACAGATAACACATTTAAAGCTTATGCTTCTAACACCAGTCAGTACCAAATTTTAATTTTTCTACATAACTACACATTATCATGGCATTTGGTGCAAAAACATTTCTTAAGCCAGTCTAGTGATTGTCAATACACTAGATTTTTTTCCTGAAAAAGTTACTTGTGTACTTTGTATGCACTTCCCTGAGAGCATACAAAGTATACAAATCACTTTTCCAGGTAAAACTTTGTTTTCAGTAGGACTTCAGCATCCATTCCTATATTGCATAATCAAACACCATCTATGTATGGTATAGTCTTGGAGAATCACTGAAGCAGAAACTTGCTTGAAAAAAGAGAGGGATCTTGCTCCTCACTCAGTCCACCTTCTGGTCTTTGGGCAAATACATAGATGGCTTGAAGCATCTCAATAGCTTTTTATATTTGTTTTTCTAAGTGCTGCATTTTCCTGGTGTTTAATATACTGAAGTAAATGTGTTAAAAGAAGAGAAACCAAGATGGTGATATACATCAACCCTGGAACTGCTGCCTCGCGCAACAACTTCAAAACTACAAATAAAATACAAAACAGACATCATCAAGAACCACAGGAAGGCTGGCAGAATGGAAATTCTACAAATGAAGGAAAGAGAAAAGCACACTGAGACTCACAGGAGCAGCAGAAGGAAGAAATACAGAGGTGCACATGCAGAGAGGGCTGGCAACTGAGTACGTGGCTGGCTTTCTCAACTGGGAGGGAGACAAAAGCTCCTGACTGCGCTGAACTCCAGTTCTGGTATGAGTCTGGACTGTCTGGCAGTGGGTGAAACTCGAAAGCAGCTTTCTCTCAGAGGTGTTTGCAGTGATTACCATAGGACACTTAGAACCAGGGGCCTCTTAGGTCAGGGCTGATGGGAAGCCATTGCTGTTTGCTTCACCCTGAGACTCTGCCCCATGCAAGCTGAGCACAGAGGCTTTTGCAAATGAATAGCCTGGTCATTTGAATTCTAAACTTACCTAACAAACTGCAGCTGAGTCAGTGAGACCAGAACATAAAGAATCCAAAGAGGACCACACCAAGATACATCATAATTAAAATGCCAAAAGCAAAAGACAAAGAGAGAATATTAAAAGCAGCAAGAAAAAAACAGTTACCTACAAGGGAGCACCCATATGATTGTCAGCTGATTTCTTAATAGAAACTATGCTGGTCAGACAGGAGTGGCAAGAAATATTCAATGTGATGAATAGCAAGAACTTACAACCAAGAATAATCTATCCAGCAAAGCTATCATTCAGAATGGAAGGGCAGATAAAGAGCTTCACAGATAAGAAAAGGCTAAAGGAGTTCATCACCACCAAACCAGTATTATATGTAATGTTCAAAGGTATTCTTTAAGAAGAGGAAGAAGAAGAAAAAAGGTAAATGTAAAAATTATGAACAACAAATACATATCTTTCAACAAGTGAATCTAAAAATCAAGTGAATTGAAAATCTGATTAACAGAATAAACTGGTGAATATAATAGAATCAGGAACATAGAAAGGGTTGGACTGACAATTCTTGGGGGAAAGGTGTGTGGGTTGTGGGAAGAGACTGGACAAAAACCATACAGCTATGAATGAGGACAGTGTGGAGGGTTAAGGGCAGAGGGAAACTGGGACAGTGGAGGGAGCTATGGGGGGGGGGGGAGGGAAGAGGGACAATTGTAATAATCTGAACAATAGATATTTATTAAAAAATAAAAATAAATATGTTCAAAGATGCCAGGATGACAATCTTCATGTAAAATTCATCACTATTTTCCTCATTCTCAATCCACCAAGTAGTCCTTCTAAGTGTGACTACTGTGATAACAGTAAGTTTCCTGTTCGGTATATACTGAATTTTATAATTGTAGGACCAGAGATCATAAAGACCTTAGAGTTCTCTGCTTGCCCATTTTTAAGGTAGATTTTAACAATACATTTTTGAACTTTAAAGGCAATTAACATGTTTATTATACATCAGCATTCATCTTTGTGATGGTGTATTATTAATATAATCCCTACTAGGTAGATGGTATTTTTAACCCAATATTATAGATTATGAAACTTGGGCTTATAAACATTAAACATTTTACTTTAGGTCACTCAGGCCATTTCAAATCTAGGGAATCTAATCCAAAAGCTCAAATTCTTAGAAAGATATTCCTCAGATTCATCCACATTATCTCAAATGCCGGTATTTAATACTTTCTTATGGCTAAGTAGTTTAAGGTGGACCAAAAATTCAAGGACCATATGATTTCACTCACAAATGGGATGAAAAACTGAAAGCAACAAATGAATACACAAAAAAACAAAACAAAAGCAAATAAAAACTCAGAGACACACAACAGTATGGTGGTTACCAGAGGAAAGGGGGGTAGGGGAAGAGTAAAGAGGGTCAAATATATGGTGACAGAAGAAGATTTGACTTTGGGTAGTGGTGGGCATACAAAGAAATTACAGATGATGTATCATAGAATTATATATTTTAAATTTAAGAATTTTATTAACCAACTAGAGCCTGATGCGCAAAATTCATTCACAGGGGTGGGGGTGTCCTTCTGCCCAGCCTGCTTCCTCTCCAATCTGGGACCCCTTGAGGGATGTCCGGCTGCCAGTTTGGACATGATCCTAGCTGGATCAACCTAAACGGGTAGTCAGACATCCCTCTCACAATCCAGGACTGCTGGCTCCCAACTGGTCACCTGCCTGCCTTCCTGTTTGCCCTTAATCCCATCTGCCTGCCACCTGATAACCCCTTAACCAGCCTGCCAGCCTGATTGGTGCCTAACTGCTCCCCTGCCAGCCTGTTTTCCCCTAACAGCCCTACCCTGCAGGCCTGGGTCCCCCCCCCCCCACTGCTCTTCCCTGCAAGCCATCTTATGGTGGCCATCTTGTGTCCACATGGGGGCAGGATCTTTTCCACTTGGGAAAGTGGAAAAGTCATCTTGTGTGTTGGAGTGATGGTCAATCTGCATATTACTCTTTTATTAGGATAGATGCCTGGTGCACTGGTGGGGGCCAGCTGGTTTGCCCTGAAGGGTGTCCGAGATTAGGGTGGTTGTTCTCTTGGGGCATGGGGTGGCATGGGTGAAGGGTCTGTGGTGGTTTGAAGGCTGGTCATGCCTACCTGTGACCCAACAGGAGGCCCTGGTATCTGGGATTTATGTATCTTCTAAAATTGAAACTTTGTAGCCTGGAGCAGAACCAAGCCTTCTGTTTGCACAGCAATTGAAACTTTGTTGTCTTAAGTGGAGGCCTGGGAAGGCCAGGGTGTGCAGAAAGCTTGGCTTCCTCCATCACCAGCAGCAGCCCAAGCCTTCTTCCTGCTCTTTCTGTGGTTGTAGCCATCTTGGTTGGGTTAATTTGCATACTCACTCTGATTGGCTGGTGGAAGTGGCTGGTGGGCATGCCTGGTGGGTGTAGTATAGGTATAGTCAATTTGCATATACTTTTATTAGATAGGGTGTCACCCCCAAAAATTTAATAAAAAATAAAAATTAAAAATAGAGACAAAAAGTCCATGTTCTTAACCCTTGCACTGTACTGTAAACAGGAGTTGAGCATTCAAACATGGATAAAAAACAATCATCTAGATCTTAAAGAGTTCAGAGATGAGAGATTAAATCCTATTGTTGCCACAGGTAAGAGTTTAAGGAAGTAATGAAGGTTGTGTTTTCAATGAACTAGAACTTTCATTTCATCCACGGCCCTGCTATAAATCTCACACCTTATATCTAGTTGTTGCTGCATAGCAAACAATTCAAAATTTATCTTCAAATAATAAGCATTGGTTACTCCTCAACAATATGTGGGTTTGCTGGATAGTTCTACTGTTATGATCCAGGCTTTGGCTAACTTGGCTGGCTCATTTATTCTCTGATTTTGTGCTGACAGTCATTCTGGGTGACTTCATTCACAACTCTGACTATTGACTGTTGGGCTACCTGGCCTTATTCCCCTGATGAACAGGACTCTAAGAATGAGGGCTAGGCCTGTTGAATTTCAGAAAAAAATACATAATCATTTCTACCACTTTTATGAGACATGGCAAGTCATAAAGCATGTCTAGATTTAAAGAATAAATACACTCCATTTATTGGTGGAAAGAGCACTAAAGTCACATGTCACAGAAGCTATGAAGAATTGAGGACATGTTTATAATCTCTCTGTCTCTCTCTCTCTGTCTCTTTCTCTGTCTCTCTGTCCCTCTCTTTCGCTGTCTCTTCTCTTTCACACATAAACACACACACACACACACACACACACACACAATGTATCTATCATCTGCATAAATGATTCTATGATTTTATCACCTGAAACACTCCCTCAACGATTGCATACATTTTCATTTCACATGTGTATATCCACAGATACTTTAGAAGTTTCTTGCTTCTGGGAATCCACAAATACTGGTCAGCCTTCTTGACACAGATGAAATGATTCAATCTGCAGTTATAACTTTTATATGAGTCTCTAGAAAATAGGCTCTAGAAGATGGATTGTTTTTTTACTATAGTCTCAGACTTTCACATGTTGCAAGTTCCTGAGTTTGCTGAGTGGGAGAGACTGTCTGGATAGCCATATTTAAGATACACTGCACTTCCTAGTTAGGGGTAACACTTTCTTTCCACGTCCTGCGTGGTTCAGGGTTCCCGGTTTAGGGTTCGGGTTCTGAAGAAGGCCGCTGCAAACGAAATGAGGGCCTAGAAAATATTAATTTGGCAATATTGGGGGGCCAGGCTGGAGCCTTCCTATAGTGGAAGGACTGCCACTTGCTCTGGCCTTTTTCTCCCTTTTATTAAGGCTTTGGGACACACCCCTAGTCTTTAGGCAGGAAATAACAAAAACAGAAATTAACATGAAACAAACATATAGAGGTTGCTTCAACCAATAATGTTTCAACTAAACTATGAGTAATCAGCTCTGACCTTTCAGAGAAATTAAGGTTGGCCAGCCTTCTGGCCTCCTGTTTACATCCATTTAGTGAGAACAATATTTGGTTTCCGACACTTTCTGTTAGACTTTAATATAGCTTTTTGCCTAAAAATCAGGAAAGTTTGGTATTATCTACATTCCTCAAGTTTAATCTCTCTTTGGCAGTGGCAAGGGAAGGTCTTCCCCTGTCCCACCTGCTAAGTTACTAAGTGCACTGTGTTAGTTATGTTACATACAGTATTTCAGGAGTTCCTTCCAGCATAACCATTTTTTTTAATGGAAAAGTAAAGGTTAGAGCAGTTAAATAAATTGTCCAGGACACAGTTAGGTTTTTAAGCGGACTTTGAACCCAAATCTATTTAACATAAAAGTTCATTTTCTAAAAATGAAGTTGTAGTTTGGAAATCTTAAAATAATTAAACAGAGTCATTTACAATTTGGTTCAAGAAAAACAATATATAAAATCACCTCTGTCTTACAAATTCATAAGTTATTCTGATTGAAAGCAATTCTTCACTTGATGAGTAAGATCTAGGCTTCAACATCCCTAAGTAATTAGTTGACTTGTTATTTTACCTATATTTTTTTAATCTTCTCTTATTTTTCCTGTATTGTTTACTGCATGTTATATAAGGTATTGTCATATTTATTTTGTTAATCCACTTTCTAGATTGTGCATTTTCTCTTTGTAAATTAAGCATTGATTTATGATACTAATTGAAACATGACATCATCGTTATACTTTTATTGAAAAAAAGTCTGACTTCTTGGATGTTAATATTCTTGAAAAAGATTATTTTTGTTTTGTTATTTTCTGGTTATTTTGTTCAGTTCAAATCTAATGTCACTAAATGGTGGAATATATTTTAGCCATATTGTCCAGATACATGGATTTGTAATGACTTTATTTATTTTGAATGAGGAAAAGACCAGGTATGATTCTATAGGAAACTCAGACATAAGTCTTATCCATAGAGGTAGTTCATATAGGGGTAGGTGCCTATCAGAGGTTATGTTATTTATATCAACAAGAATTATAATGGGGTGTTTTAAGAAAATGTTTTTACTGATCATAAATTATTACAGATTAATAATAATTAATTATTAATTATTGGTCATTAATAACAAATAAAAGGAAAATAAGTTCCAGAGATCCAAAATTTAGAAATTATTCCTTATTTTTTGGGACACTTCCTTTCATTTTTTTTTCATATGGCATGGTAGATATCACACTCTATATAAATGTATTTACTATTTTTTCTACATATAACATAAATGTTTTTAATATAAATAGATTAAAGAAATAAGAAAATCAAGGAATGAAGAAGACAAGTATATTGTGTTAAGATCATGACTAGAATGAAAAATTATAAACTTTACTTAATCATTTACCAAATTGTAATTTATAGAAAACCTACTTTTTAGTCATTGATAGTATCATGGAAATGTAACCCCTATCTGTATCAAACTTAGGCTGGTAAAATTTTAATTCATGATAGTTTAGGAATAAGAGAGATAACTGTGGTATTCTTTTGAAAATAAAGTAAAGGGAATATTATCTGAGGAACTGTTTATTATCAAATAATGAATGAGACTTAGAATTTTTTTGTCGTATTATCTGCACACTTTTTTGACATTTAAACATACCAATATTTAAAATATGAGTTATCTGTGTGTAATGCATTAAAAAATAACCTAATATTTCATTAAAATCTCAGGGTTTCACAGTTTTAGTATTTGGAAAGGGAAGCTGTAACATGCATTGACCTGAAAGTGATCCCACACAGCCACACAGGGGTATGAGATTCACTTCACTCTTTATTTTGCTCCTACTCTCCATAATCAGGGATTTTCAAGTTTATTCCTTGTTTCATGTCTCTCTCTCTCTCTCTCTCTCTCTCTCTCTCTCTCTCTCTCTCTCTCTTTATTAGGCTGGAGCACACAGATGTTTGAAAAACAGATGCAATCTAAAGGGAACATTTTCTTAT
The DNA here is from genome assembly GCA_004026805.1 of Lasiurus borealis. Classification (NCBI taxonomy): domain Eukaryota; kingdom Metazoa; phylum Chordata; class Mammalia; order Chiroptera; family Vespertilionidae; genus Lasiurus; species Lasiurus borealis. The sequence continues at coordinate 70,174 of PVJN01003951.1, read as the reverse complement.
CTGTTAGAGTCAGTACTGTGAATGGGGCATTAGGGAAGTGTAATTGGTACTCTTTCAATAAAAGAGTCTTGGTGAACAATATGAGTCATCATATGGCTTTACTAAGGGAGGATCTCATCCATTTTGCTACCAGACAGGTTTAATACAACTAAAGGCAACAACAAAATGATAGAAATAAGATTTATAATAACGTTTAACAGGAGTCTTCAAATTAAAACATATTTTATCAAAGTGGAGTTACTGCTAAGCATACTTTCAGCAAATTTCTGTATCTGTAGTGGGAAAATGATCATGATATGTATCTCAATGGGTTTGGAGTTATGGCATAATGTAGGAAATACATTTCAATAATGCTCCTCCTTCCCGCCTTTTCTCTGCCTCTACTTCTCCGACTCTCATCAAGCACCAGGTTGTTACAGTAGATGAGTCATTTTCTAAAACTGAACTTGTCTCTATAGGCAGTGGTCTTATTAGAATGGTAATCTGACTCATCAAGAAACAAAGAGAGGACCCAAATGAACAAAATCAGAAAAAAAGAGGCAAAGTTACAAGTGACCCCATAGAAATACAAAGGATCATAAAAAATACTACATTCCAACAAGCTGTACAACCTGGATGAAAGAGATATATTCCTAGAAATATATAATCTTCCAAAACTCAATCAGGAGGAATCAGAAAACTTGAATAGGCTCAAAATTACTCATAACATTGAAGCAGTAATTAAAAAAACAAAGAATAAATATACAAACAAACAAAAACTTCCAGCAAACAAAAGCTCTGTTCCGGATGACTTCACAGGGGAGTTTTAACAAACATTTAAATAAGAACTAACACCTATCCTCAAACTATTCCAAAAAATCCAGAGGAATAAACACTTCCAAGTTCTTTTTATGAAGCTAGCATCAGCCTAATTCCAAAACCAGATAAAGACACTACAAAGAAAGAGAATTACAGGTAAATATCCTAGTTGAATATAAATGTTAAAATTCTCAACAAAAATATTAGCAAATAGAATCCAGAAATATATTAAAAAATAATACACATGAACAATTGGGATTTCTTCAAGGGATGCAAGGCTGTTATATATTCACAAATCAATACATATGACACATCACATAAACAAATTAGAAGGCAAAAACTGTATGGTCATAGCAATTGATGTAGAAAAAGGATTCAACAAAATCCAACACACTTTTTTGGTAAAAACTCTCAACAAGGTGGGAATAGATGGGTCATACCTCAACATAATAAAGATCATATATGGCAAACCTACAACCAACATCATACTCAGTGAGCAGAAACTAAAACAAATTCACCTAAGAAGATGAACGAGAAAAGGATGTCCACCTTCAGGTTAGCAAAAAAATTGAGATATTTAGGAATAAACATAGCCAAGGAGGTAAAAGACCTGTACTTGGAAAATTATAGGACTTTGAAAAAAGAGATAAACAAATGGAAGAATATACTGTGTTCATGGATTGGAAGAATCAACATCACTAAAATGTCCATATTACCCAAAGCAATCTATAGATTTAATTCAATCCCTATTAAAATGCCAAGGGCATATTTCACAGACCTAGGAAAAAACCTCCAAAAATGTATATGGAATAAAAAGACCCTGAATAGCTGCAGAAATCTTGAGAAAGAAGAACAAAGTTAGAGGAATCACAATATCTGATATCAAGTTATACTACAAAGCCACTGTACTCAAAACAGCCTGGTACTAGTACAAGAACAGACAGATAGATCAGTGAAACAGAACAGAGAACCCAGAAATGGGCCAAACCATTATGCTCAATTAATATTTGACAGAGAATCAAGAGCAAGCAATGGAGAAAAGACAGTCTCTTCAATAAATGGTGATGGGAAAATTGGATATGAACATGCAAAAAAAAAATAAACCTAGGCCATACACAAGAATAAACTCAAAATGGATAAAAGACTTTAAGTTGTAAAACCATAAAAATCCTAGGAGAAACCACGGACATCAAAATCTCAGACATCTCTCATAGCAATATGTTTATGGATAGGTCTCCTAGGGCTGTGGTTGGCAAATCACAGCTCATGAACTACATGCAGTTCTTTGGCCCCTTGAGTGTGACTCTTACACAAAATACCATGGCCTGGGTGAGTCTATTTTCAAGAAGTGGTGTTAGAAAAAGTTTAAGTTTAAAAAATTTGGCTCTCAAAATAAAATTTCAATCATTATACTGTTCATATTTGGCTCTGTTGACTAATGAGTTTGCTGACCACTGCCCTAGGGCAAAAAAAAAAAAAAAAAAAAAAAAAAAAAAAAAAAAAAAAAAAAAAAAAAAAAAAAAAAAAAAAAAAAAAAAAAAAAAAAAAAAAAAAAAAAAAAAAAAAAAAAAAAAAAAAAAAAAAAAAAAAAAAAAAAAAAAAAAAAAAAAAAAAAAAAAAAAAAAAAAAAAAAAAAAAAAAAAAAAAACTCTAAGGAAACAATAAACAAATAGGACTACATAAAAAAAAAAAAAGCTTCTGCACAGTAAATAAACGATCAACAAATTGAAAAGTGAGCCCACAGAATAGGAGAACATATTTTCCAGTGATACATCTAATAAGAGAATAATCTCCAAAATATATAAGGAACTCATACAACTTAACAAAAAGAAGACAAACAATCCAGTTAATAAATAGGCAAAAGACCTATACATATTTCTCCAAAATGGACATACAGAAGACCAAGGAACATATGAAAAAATGTTCAAAGTTACGTATTATCCTAGAGATGCAAATTAAAACAACAATGAGGTATCACCTCATACCAGTTAGAATGGTTATCAACAAACAAAAAACTACAAGTTGTGGTGAGGATGTGGAGAAAAAAAAATCCCCATACATGGCTAGTAGGAATGCAGACTGGTGCAGCCACTAAGGAAAACAGTATTGAGTTTTCTCAAAAGATATAAAAATGGAACTCTCATTTGACTCAGTGATCCCACTTCTAGAAATATATCCTAAGAAACCTGAAACACAATCAGAAAGAATATATGTACCCCTATGTTCATGGCAGCACAATTTATAATAGGTAAGATTTGAAAACAGTCCAAGTGCCCATCAGTAGAGGAGTGGATAAAAAAGCTGTGGTACATTTACACAATGGAATACAATGAAGGAATAAAAAAGAAGGAACTCTTACCTTTTGAGATAGCATCCAGGGACCTGGAGATTATTATGCTAAGTGAACTAAGCCAGTCAGAGAAAGATAAGTATCACATAATCTCACACATATGTGGAATCTAATGAACAAAACAAATAGATCCAGATACATAGAAGCATGGAACAGAGTGAGGAATTTCAGAGGGAAGGTGAGGCTGGAGCATGGGGGTAGGGAGAGATTTAACCAGGGAATTTACTATATGCATATATGCATAGCCTATGGTCACAGTGGTGAAGGCTTGGGAGGGGTGGGTGTGGGAGGAAGGTGTTAATGGGGGAAAAACAAACAAAACATAAAACAAAGGGAATATCTGTAATATTTTGAACAATAAAGATAAATTTTAAAGAATAAATAGTTATCTGTTAGTATCTAGTAAAATGCATTTAAAGGTATAGGAAAGACTGTTGGCCCAACTATAGTCAAATTTGCAGTAACTTGAATAGGAAATAAGGTCATTAGATCTATATTTAGCCATTTATCTACATAAAACATTTATTTTGATAAACTTTTATTGAATACTTACTATGTACTGTATTCTAAAAGTGGAATGATTAATTAATCACAATCCCTTTTCTCAAAGTTTTACCACCCTATGTTCTGGGAATATAGGTAGGTATTATACACTGTCAGTACTCCTATAATAGATGCATAATAACATTCTAAGAAATAGCATATTCCACTCACAGGTACTAAGGAGGTTGGCTTCCTATAAACAGAGATATAACTGAAAACTAATATGATCAAATCTGTGCTTTAGACAGAAAATTCTAACAAAATTTGGTGAGCAGTTTCAAGGGATTTATTGATGCCTGAGTTAAAGAGATTGGTTAAAAATTTTTGATCTAGTTGTAGCAGGCCAAGGGAGGGTTTTATTGTTGTAGAGGTACTTTATCATACCAAGTACCTCTACAACTAAAGGAAAAAAATGGGAATATTTTTATTTTTACTTCTCTGGACACCTAAGGATGTTAACATTCAGCGCCCGCGCGCACACACACACACACAAATAGTACTTTTAAAAAATTAAACTTTATTATACACCTTATGTTATACCAACTTCTCTTACTAAAATTGTGAAGGTTTTTAATCTGTGACCTTAAATCATAAAGATTTCAGGTATTTTGAATGGACTTCAGATTGAATATTTTGATTGTCAAATATTTAGTCTTATGTGTGCTAGTGGATTTTAAACTAAAAATTATGTATTTTTATTGGATAAAATAAATTAAATGTTGATTTGAATTTATACAATAAGACTTTTTGTCTAGCATTGAGATTAAAAGTACTTCAAGTGTAATTTCATACTATGTAAGCATATTTTGCAACTATAAGACTTCTATTTAGGTCCATTAAAAATAATTTCAATAATATTTTTAAGTAAAAGAGTGGTAACCCAAAGCAAATAAATATAAAAATAATTTATATTTATCATGTAATTTCACAAATTAAGTAGATACCCATTATTGCAATTGCTGAAAAATAAATTTAAATATATTAAAAAGATATACAATGTCTTGCTTCCTCATATTATTAGACATTTATATTATACTTTATCATAATTGTCTTCTTTTCCTTCATTTTCCAAAACAAATTCCATATTCATTCACAAAATACTTTTCTTTGGAAAATGAAGAATGGATGCTTTTTTGTGTATTATGTAACTTATTTTCATATTTTCAAAAATTAGATAATTTGATTAGCCATAATTTAATTTCTTTCACTTGGGCCTATAGATGTATCTAGTCCTGTCATGGTCTTGAGGCCACTGAGGCTGTTAAATACATACTTTAAGGAACCAACAAGTATTTGTTTGAATGCTATGGAGGTAGCATGGTATTAGTTACTAAAATACAAGGCCTCTCTCTCCATAAAATTCTAATATGCAAATAGACTGAACAGTGAAACAACTCAACAACCAAAGAAACTATGACATGCAAAGGACATGGTGGGTGTTGTTAGCAAGCAGCAGAGTGCGGAACATAGTGGGCATTGGTTGTGGCAGGATGGTGGAGCAGCTACATCAGACCAAGGCAAGCATTGATCATGTCATCAGGGCCAGCCTGTGGTGATTACTAAAAATTTTCTGCTCCTATGCTCTGTGGTCCTGCCAGGTGATCACACCTGCTGCAGGTTCCCAGCCTGATCGCTCAGCTCCGTCAGCAGGTACAAGCAGCAGTGTTGGTTCCCAGAGCCTCTGAGGGGTTCTCCAACTCCCCCTGTTCCTGAGGGATGATGGTGCAGCAGCCGCTGCTCACACCCACTGATAGCATTGGCCCCAACCACTTCGTGTCATCAGAGGGTGTGAGCAGGGCCAACACCTGCAGTGCATGGGAGTGGTGGTGGTGAGAGCGGGGATGCCAGCAGTCGGGGACCAGGGGCTGTGGCAGGAGGGCTGGGGCAGGGATGCAAAGGATGAGCCAAGACTCTCCCCTATACCCACAGCAGCCTTGTGGCCCACAGTTCCTTTCAAGGTGCAAAAATTCATGCACTTGGCTCCTAGTTTTATAATAATCTGTCCATATGTTTTGGTTCAAAGTAGTTGGACTTTACTCGGTTTACTGACTGTGTTCACTTATTCCAGAATGTATAGTGTGTAGTGTGTGTCTACTAAGTACCAGGTGACATGCTCAATATTGTGCATATCAAGATGCATCAGTCTTTCTTTAGAACTGAGTAGGAGAGATGTGCAGAGAGAGTAATAAGACCCTTTGATAAGTGTTATTGTACCACAATGACCCATATAGAAGAGAGTAACTAAGAGACTAACTTTGTTTAGGAGAAATCTCTAAATGTGTGATTACTTTGATGTTGTAAAAAATGCACTACAATATTTACATAAAAACAGTGTATAAAGATACAAGATCTAGCTATGAGCATCATTTCAGGAAATGATGCTTAATGTTGACCCAAAGTCAACATTTGTAATCACTTTTTTTTTACAGATGTTTTAATTGTGAAACCAACTATTAAAACCTTACTTACAATGAGTTACGTATTAATTGAACTAAGGGAATTTCAATTATGGTCTTTTAAAAAAATTGCCCAACAGAAGGAATGTAATAAAAACTCAGACCCTTCATTTGTCATGAACAACCCACTACCAAGAACAGGTCACTCACACATGAGTGTGAAGGCAGCCTAGTCAAGTCATAATCTTGTGGCAGCAGAGAGAAGGACATTTTACTGGGAACTGGCAGATTTAATTATTATCATTGAGCAAGACACATGGCCTCCTTATGCCTAGGTGTCTTTCTTTATACAGTTGGAAATATTTTCAATATACTTCCTTATCCAAAATTCTATTTTTCTCATTTTATAAAAGAGAACATTCATCGGTTTTCAGAAACTTTGTTGTCTGAGAAAAATGTGAAAGAAAATAAAATTCTCAGTAGTGTGATTACCAGTAATAGAAGAAAGCAGGAATGTAGCCTAAAATTAAAAACAACAATAAATAAATGTAAACAAATTATTTTTGTTAAATGTTTATGTTCACTGTCATTTGAAACATTTATTTAACCCTAATAATTGTGCTACTTCATGATAATGGACACTGTCTTCTGGCAAAGTTACATATTATGTTAATTTGTTTAAAACCTTTATTTCTAATGTGTTCCATATTCAGAACAAGTATATTTATAGTTCATAAACTATTATTTCAAAAAAAACAAGAAAGCAAACACAATATAAACATTAATTTTCTTGATCTGTAATAAAAATTATAAATTATGACTCCAGGTCAATCAGATTAAGTTGCCCATATCCCTCCCATTTTACAGATGATGAGACAGAGGCAATCACATATTTGCAGGGATATTTTCAACTTTCATCATCTCACCCTGAAATTATAACTGTCATTGTTTTTTAAACTCTCCATTTCCTCCCTCCCTTCCTTCTGTAACAATCAACCTGGAGTTTGACCTACATAAAGAAAAGCATTGTCTTTCTCTGACCATCTTATTTGGCTTAGCACAGTGCTCTCCAGGTCCTTCCATGCTGTCGCAAATAGTAAGGTTCTTTTTTACAGCTGTGTAGTTTCCCATTGTATACATGTACCACATATTTTTTTATCCACTCATCTGCTGAGGGGCACTTGGGCTGTTTCCAAATCTTAGCTACTGTAAATTGCACTGCTCTGAACATAGGGGTGCATATATTCTTTCTTCTTTCTTAGGATATATTCCTAGAAGTGGGGAAGATAAGTATCAGAAGATCTCATGCATATGTAGACTCTAATGAACAACATAAACTGGTGAACAAAAATTGATCGAGAGACATAGAAGCATTGAACAAACTAAACTGTTGAGCCTCAGAGGGAAGGCAGGGAAGGGTGGGTGAGTGGGAAGAGATCAACCAAAGAACGTTTATGTATATATGCATAACTCATGGACTCAGACAAGAACTGGGGTTAGGGGACAGGGGCTGGCTGGAAAAGGTCAATGGGGGAATCAGGGGAACATACATAATGCTTTCAACAATAAAGATTTAAAAAAGAAGAAGAAGAAGAAAAGCATTGTGTTGCTCTCCAATCAGAAAATTGTTCTAAACAGTCTCTGTTTGTGTACAGTATACAGTCTAGTAGAGAGCATAGCAAATAACTGCATATAAGTCAGTGTTTCAAAAAGAGACTCTGAGATAATAATCTCCTCTCCTTTAATTCACCTCGCTAGGCTAATCTTCCTTTAAAACAAAACGCTTTTTGCTCCCATGCTTCTGCCTAAAATTTGCATTGCCTCCTTGACTTACTAGTATATTAAACTAAATTTCAATTATTCTGCCTTACATTAAAGCGTATACATTGCATCTTGTAACTGCATCACCCCTATTCCCAATGCATTCTTTACTCAAATTAGCCCAGTCTCACCACTACTCACTGTCATATTCACTTCTATGCTATTACTCCTATTCTTCTTCTCTTAATGAAACATATGCCATTTTGATAAGTCCAGCTCTTTCTTATGTTTTGCTGTAAACTCTTCAAAAACCAGTCTCACTTTTGGGTTCTGGCAGCCAAGTAATGAATCTAATAACTGCCTACTAATGATGAATATTTTTTCCATCATGTGGAGCTTGTGTTCTTGGCTTTCTGCCTTTCCCATCCCTTGAGAGACTTACTGGAGCTCACACATGAATAAAACCATGGGTTTTGTTTTGTTTTGTTTTGTTTTTGTTTTTTTTTTTGAGCCATGACTATATTTGTGTAAACTAACAAAGTAGGAATTCTTTTTTTTAAATATATTTTATTGATTTTTTACAGAGAGAAAGGGAGAGGGATAGAGTTAGAAACATCAATGAAGGAGAGACATCAAGCAGCTGCCTCCTGCATGCCCCACACTGGGGATGTGCCTGCAACCAAGATACATGCCCTTGACTGGAATTGAACCTGGGACCCTTCAGTCCATAGGCCAAACTGAGTCAAACTGGTCTTGGCAGGAATTCTTTGTAGACTTACTTGACAGTACACTCATGATTTCTGGAAGTGGATTATGAAGTAAAAAGGATTGAGATTTACGCCTATGTTGTTGGTTTAAAAAATAGCCCGATTTTTAAATATTTACTTATATCTCTACTATGTGGTATATTTGTACTTGTATTTTCCCTCCATAGGTTGGTCCATTAGTTCCAATTCTCTGGATGCCATATTGCATTTCTAGCCAGGAGATGTATATATACCCAAGAAGATGAGTGTGTAAATCATTTTGAACATATGTTAGCCATTTCAGTGTTTTACCTTAAGCACTCAGGTGTAAGTGGAATTTTATATGGATCTCCCATTAAATGGTGAATGGGAGCGTTCAGCAAAACACAGGGCTATTAAGCATATGTCCTCAGCAATCATGTGCTATCTCTTCCTTAAGTTCATTCTCCCCTTAATATAGATTGCTGAATTTGCAACTTCTGTCTCAGGGATTTTTATCTCCCCAGCAAATCCCTGAAAAATATCCCCACTGACCATTGTTGCTTCACTTCATAACTTATTTTTTTTTCAATTATGGTTTGATGTGTATAGTAGGGATTAAGCTTCTTTGATTATTAAGGAAAGGAATAGGGAGTAACTGGTAATCAGTGCTCAGAAACATTATTGTATCACAAAAAATGTGGGTATTTTTAGGGGTTTTTGTTTGTTTGTATTGACCATTGTTTTCTTACATCCTAGAAGTAAATGTAAATGCTTAACTTTTAATCTAGTACCACTAACATTTCCAGAGCACCCATTATGGTCAAGGTATTGCACCAATCACCAGGAGCAATAAGGATGCGAATGTCATACTTTCTGCTCTTGAGCAAGCAGAGTAAGTGGCAGAACTGGGTGGAACTATATAACTACACTAAGTAAAATATGACTCGTATCTAAGTAAGATGATCAGTAGGAGAGAAGACGAGGAGAGGAGGTAATTGGTTCTACTAAAGCACTCCTCAGTCACCTTTTCATCAAGCCACCTTGCATTAATGGGGCACATAAATAACAGAAGTGTGCCATAGGTTAACCAATAAACTCAAAACTGGAGTGCCTCCTCTCTCCTAAGAAATATAAAGCTCATTTATTTGTAGGTGGAATACGTATTACATGTGTGGCTGCACCCCCTGAAGAAGTGGTATATTTCTCCCTTTAAAACAAAGACTGAAAACATAGTTTGCAGTCTACACCCCAAGTTATTACTATATATCATCTTAATCAGAGTAAAACATGTGCCCTGTGTTATATGTTGCATTCTTTCTCTCTTTTGTCTCAAGGCTTTATTTATACTGCTTAAATAGAGCAGAGCATCAGGTTACTTTTATAGTTTTGATTTAAAAATATGTCTGGATGTGTGGAAAGACAGCACAATTGGTTGGTATATAGCAAAACCCATGAAAATATTAAAAGTAAATTAAATGATTAATAATAATATATGTTTCAGTTTACAATTTTTAATACGTCATCCACACATTGTATTGTGTGCTCACAACCAAGTCTGGTCTTCTCTTGTCACCCTGTATCTGACTCTCTTTACCCTCTTCAATCTCCCCACATCCTCTCCTCTCTAGTAACTACTACCATACTGTTGTCTGTGTCTATATGAATTTGTTTTGTTTGAATGTTGCTTTCTGTTTTATATCCCACATCTGAGTAAAGTCATATGGTTCTTGTCCTTTTGCATCTATTTCACAAAGGAATAAATACTACTTAGTATGATACTCTTAAGATCTATCCATGTTGTTGTAAATGGCAATATTTCACCCTTTTTAGTGGTGAGGAGTATTCCTTTGTATATACATACATATATTCTTGTAGAATGGTTATTATTAATAAGACTAGGGACCTAGTACACAAATTCTTGCGCCTTGAGAGGAACTATGGGACATGAGGCTGTGTGTGTATGGTTGGCCCATCCTCCTCACCCCTGCCTGACCCCTCCTGCCACAGCCCCAGTTTCCTATCTGACTACAGCCCCACTCTGACATCACCAGCCCTGTTCAAACCCACTGACGATGAAGAGTGATTGGGGCTGGAGCCAGCAGTGGGTGCGAGAAGAACCATCGCTGGCAGAGGGTATGAGAGGCAGTTGCTGGCCCCAATCGCCCCTTAGAAGCAAGGGTAGGTGGAGAAGCACCAAAGGGATGATTGGGGTCAGCAGCCGCCACTCACACCTGCTGATGATGCCAATTGGGGCCAGTAGTGGGTGTGAGTGGTGGCTCTGGCACCGGCACCTGGTGTGAGTAGGACCAGCACCAGACAAGACTTGCTGTAAAGAATTTTCAGCTGTTTGCCCTGATGACAGTGACCGGCACCCCGCCTTCATCTAGTGCTCCCCCTCACCTGCTCCAGCATCCTACTATGTCAAATGCCCACCATGTTCCACACGTGCCCCTATGGTCAGTGCACATCATTGTGACCAGTTATTCAGTTGTTAAGTTGTTCCACTGTTTGGTCTATTTGCATGTTAGGGTTTTATATATGTACTAACGGCCCAGCACAAGAAACATGTGTGGGTAGGGTCCCTAGGTCTAGCCTGTGATCAGGGCCATCTTCTGTCCACTCACCAGTCCCAAGTCCTGCCCTGTCACCACCTAACCAGTTCCCCGTGGTTCCCCATTCTCCATGCTATGATCAGAGCCAATGGACCAGGGGGAGAGACCAAGAGGTCGGCATTCTGCTCACTCACCAGTCCCCAGTCCTGCCCTGCCACCACCCACCTGGTTTTCCACAGTGATCTACAGTAGAGGGATGGAAAAAGCTACTATAACTTCAAATATTTTAGGTTTTCCACTTCACTCTTAGTCTATCCATTGTGAAGGATGGCGCCTACAGGAACTGTTAGATGGAAGTCTCTGTGTTGGCAGAGCTATGCTCTCCCAGCTGAAGTACCCTGTACTGAGTAACTGCTGTTTATCCAGGTCCATCTGGCTTCCACCCTGTCTGGGAATCCTGGGAATCCCAATGGTTCTTCCTGTGGTAGCAATGCCATTTGGGACAAGGAAATGAGTACTATGTGCCAAACATTGTGTAGTAGACACTTTATCTATATTATAGGTTTGATAATTAAACAAATAAAAAAAAAACAATTGAAAGAGCCTAGTTACTTGAATAATAAATATTTATAGGCCAGAACCAGAAACTCTAAAACATGTTTTTTTAAAAAAAATCTTTATTGTTGAAAGTATTGCATATGGCCCTATTTCCCCCCACACATTGACCCCTTTTAGCCCAGTCCTGCCCCCCACTCCAGGCCTTCACTACATTATTGTCTTTGTCCATGGGGTATGCATATATGCATACAAGTTCTTTGGTTAATCTCTCCCACCCACTCACCATTCTCCTCCCTCTGAGATTCAACAGTCTGTCCCAGGCTTCGATGTCTCTGGATTTATTTTATTCATTAGATTCCACCTATGAGTTAGATCATGCGACACTTGTCTTTCTCTGACTGGCTTCTTTCTTTCTTCTTCTTTTTCTTTAATCCTCACCCATTTCCATTGATTTTTAGAAAAAGTGGAAGAGAGAGAGCAAGACAAAGAAAAATATTGATGTAAGAGAAACATATTGAATGGTTGCCTCCTGCATGCACCCTGACCAGGCCTGGCTGGGGAGAAGCCTGCAACTGAGACATGTGCTTTTGATCATAATTGAATTCAGAACCCTTTGGTCTGCAGGGTGACTCTCTATCCACTGAGCCAAATCGCCCAGAGCAGTTGTCAGCTAACTCAGTCATCAGAGCAGTGAAATGAACCACAATTTGCCGACTACTGGCCTAGGGCTCTGGCTGGCTTATTTTGCTTAGCATAATACTCTCTAGGTCCTTCCATGCTGTCTCAAAGCGTGAGAAATCTTTCTTTTTTACTTCTGCATGGTATTCCACAGTGTAAAGCATATTTTGACAAGAATTACTGATAAGCATAGTTTAGGTATGGCGCACTGCTGAATTGCTGAGGTGCATATAAGAAGAAAGCAGAGTTGAAAGTTAGGAAAGTTGAATGGGCCAGTATGTTATGAAGGTAATATGGTGGCCATGCTTGAGAACATGATGAAGGGACTTGAGGAATTGTCTTGTGCATTAGCATATGAAAGGAAATGAAAAAGTCTAGACTGAGTAATAAAGCAAATGATAATTGGCATTTTTAATTGGAATTTGTAATAAAGCAAATGATAATTGGCATTTCCACTTATGAGGATGGTGAGCAAAGGTACATAGCTTTCTTCTGAAGGCAGAAATTATCCTTACACTCACAAACGGGGAATCCAGACCTTCTCAAGCACACATTAACCTATTTCTAAAAAATCTATAGGTTGTCCTGGTGGAGAAAAATGTGCTGTGTTTGGCATTGACTTTGCTAGTATATACACCAGGAGTCAGCAAATGATGTTCCGTCAGCCAAATTCAAACTGCCACCTATTTTGTAAATAAAGTGTTATTGAAACGTGGCCACACTCATTCTTTATATAGTGTCTATTGCTGCTTTTATACTACAGTAACCGACTTGAGCAGGTGCAACAAGGACCTTATGGCCTGCAAAGCTTAAAATATTTCCTGACTCATGATACAGACGACCATGCAAGGGGCACATGTTAAGTGTTCATACACAAATGTAGAAGTTAATATTTTGACAGGCATTTCAAGAATTATTAAGTCTTGCCCTAACCAGTTTGGCTCAGTGAACAGAGCATCAGCCTGCAGACTGAAAGGTCTCAGGTTCGATTCCAGTCAAGGGCATGTACCTGGGTTACAGGCACATCTCCAGTAGGAGGTATGCAGGAGACAGCTGATTGATGATTCTCTCTCATTAATGTTTCCAAATCTTTATCCCTCTACCTTCCTCTCTGAAAAAAAATCAATAAAATATATACTTTTAAAAAATAATTATTAAGTCTAGTGAACTCCAAATTCTCCTGTTGATCCATGTGGGATGAGGGATATTACCAACACAAACCAGGGAAAGATGCTTGTACACTATTAAGACAGTTGAGAAGTTGGGAAGTGTAGCAAGGGTGTTGGGCAGGGAGAGCAATAGATCACACTCCTTTTTTAATAGTAGATAACCAGGGCTTATTTATTTTGCATGTTGAAACTTTGTACCATTGACCAACACTTCTTCATTTTCTCCATCCCCTAGTCCCTGGCAACTACCATTCTACTCTCTGCTTCTATGACTTCGACTACATTAGATTTCACATGTAAGTGAGATCATGCAATATTTGTTTTCTGTGTCTGGCTTATTTCTCTTATATAATGTCCTCCAGGTCCATCTATATTGTCACAAATGGCAATCTTTCTTTCCTTTCATGCTGAATAATATTATATATTTCAGGTTTTCTTTATCCATTCATTCATGATGGACATTTAGATTTTTTTCCTGTCTTGTCTACTGTGGGGGTGGAAACCATTCTTAAAAATGGGTTTCTTTTGTTTCTTTATGATAATTTGGGGCAAACTGATGAGGACTCTGATTAAAAGATGTTAGAGAAACAAAGTAAAAGCACGAAGTTAATCAGAGGCCATATATATATATATATATATATATATATATGTATTTTTTTTTCTTATCCATGATGCTGCCCTGATTCTCTTTCCCCCTGAGACTTGCAAACACAAATCTCCTCTCCATTCCCACACTTGACTAATATTTTGATAATTCCTGTTCTGTTATGTCTAAGTGTGTTTGTATGAATTATACAGTAGCATTGTATTAATATTTGACCATAATTAGGGTCTAGGCCATAATACTTGCTAATTAGAGTTTGAGCAGGTTACTCTTTTTTGATCTTTGTTTCTTTGTATAAAATATGGCTATATGATTTTGGGATTTTTTTTTCTCTGAATCACTTACTTCTTATTGTTTTATGAACCATGAAATGATATGCTATATGTAGAAATATTTTGAAGAATATAAAGCACCCTTAAAATATAAGTTGACATTTTATAATTTACTATCATTTTATATCAGTGATGCTGAGGACTTAAATAGTCCTGAGATGCTAATCCCCAAAAGCCTAATACAATGATGTCATCTGATCCAGCCTGTCCCAAGGACAGTTTGCTCTGGGGAGTCTTTGACACAAGACATGTCCATGTTAGTGTGACTTAGACATCAAGTTTGAATTGGTCACCATACATGACCACATTAAAGACACATTCACATGGAATTAGGTGTAATGTCTTTTTCTATGACCTTCATTAAGAATGTATGGAGGAAATAAAAAGCATAGACCTCTATAAGATGAATGCTGCATAGCTTAGAGTAGGTCATTCATTTTATTAAAGAAAGGATTAAGGAGGAAGAATTAATAAATTTGTAGTGACATATGGTTTAAGAGAAGAACATTGAGAGGCAGAAAGGGGAAATGAAGAAAGAACAAATAAGAAAATGTGAAATGTCAGGACGTCGAGTAAGCAATGCAGACTTTGAGGAGAGGATACAGGAAAATTAGCAATGGGATGAAGTGGCTGACAAGGAATGAATGTTAATGTTAAGATGTATAGATAGTTGAGAGCACAGTAGGCACTAATATGCACGTAAAATTTCCTTGTTATAATATTCCGTGCTTGTATAAACATGTCATACACATCCATATAATATGTTGAAATTTCTATTCACCGACTGAAAATAAGAGGAGATTTAAACACAAGCCAGTATATTTTTGCGCATTAAGAAGAATATATTAAATATGCTAATTGACTTTGAGGCTGAGGTCCTTTTTATTTTGTTAGCCACTGAATGAGTTTATTATGAGTTCTCTTTTCCCACAATAAAAGTAAAGATAGCATCCTATTTCAAAGGCATCTAGCCTTCAGGTGGCTATGTTTCCATGTTTCACACTCTGAGGATATATACCATTGTTGAAAATATTTTAGAGTTCTTTACATTATTGTCTTGGGATGCTCTCTACTAATATAGATAATTTTATAGCTATGGCAACTAAATAGCTATAAAGTGAGCCACCAAAAGAAACTCATAATAAAATATTAAATCAGATGCACCCCCTGAAGTATAAGCTAAGTCTGAAAAGTGAGTTGGGTACTCTGTTAACTATATGCATTTTCAGAGATCACTGGGGCCATTTAGCACTTTGGAGTAGTTCTTGCAAACTTCCCAAGAAGTCTGAAAAAATGAGTGAGTTTCTCAAAGTGCCTGTTTTTTACTCTGAGGAACAATTGAAGTTAGAAATATCTGGATGAATAAATGGCTTCTCCTCCCTGTGTATTAGCAGAGCAATTTCAATCAATGCAAGATTTTCCCACCTAGAGTTGGGAAAAGTAATCTAAAACTTCTGCCTAAGGCTTCCCTTGCCAAAAGCTTTTTCAACTGTAGTCATCTTGACATAGCTTTTGGGAAGCAAGAGATGAACTGGATGGATGAACTGTAAAAATTTTATTGAGTTTAATATCTTGCACTAATAGAAAAATTAATTTTCTGTTTTCAGATGGTCATGATATGATATGAATAGATTTATTTACTCTTCCAAAGCAAACCTATGAAAGATAACTTCAGATGGCTAAAAAACAAAAGTGGATATTTTGTTATAATTACTTCAAATTTTAAAATAATTACTATATGTATGTGAAATTGCATATATAAAAACTCCCATGAAGTTTGTTTTTCTTAAAGCTAAAATTATATTTTTCTATTTTCCATATTTAGGAACGGTCCTAATTATATCTTTGTTACTAAGAATAGCAATGATAATGCTACAAATAATTAGTATTATTTATAATTTTGTTGATGAACAATGTTAGCATGGTAATATCCTTTACCACATGAAAGACAATGACAGAAATCAACTGGAGAGAGTAGACTGGAGTGATTGATTAGGAATGAAAATTATGGACTTGGTTCACTTACGATGAAAATTGATTTCTATCATTTACAATATAGTAAAACTTGAGAAATTGTTTAAGTTTATTAATTCTGTTTTCTTAACTAAGCATGATTCAATAATACTTAAGTTGGTTTTGGCCATTAAATTAAATGATGCAGCAGAAGTGCTTATCACAGTATTTGACATATAGGCAGAACTAATAAATGTGAACTAATAATATCATTACTACCATTATTTATTCTTGTCTCTTTTCCCCATAGATGATTATAATTGTTTACAATTGTTATGAGCATTTATGTTGGCTGAGTTCATTAAAAATTAATTTTCTGTTTCTTAGATAATGAGTAGATATTAGCTAATGCTTTTCTATAAGGAATTACTATATGAGGTATAATGTTTCCTACTTTTACAAATTTTGGCAAATGAATGTAAATTGCTAAAGGAATTCAGCCCAATTTGCTTACTGAACAGAAACACAAAGTACGTCTTTGTAGATCATGGATGATAATATGAAGATCTCCACTATGGAAAACTCCATACTGTTTTCCATAGTGGCTGCACCAGTTTGCATTCCCACCAGCAATGTACTAGATTTTTAATTCTATATTGGTACTTGAAATCTATTTTTTAAATATGTTATATATATAGCAATGTGTGTGTGTGTTATGGGATTATCTTTTATTTTTCTTAATCTAAAATTATTTTTATTAAAAATCAAATACAGAGTGAGAAAGGGTAAAATGAGCAGAATTGTCACATAAATTAAAAATTTAAATACAAGGTAATCTTAAATATATTCATGAAATAATTTATTTTTATTCTTATTTAAATATTTATAGGAAATATTTGAGTTGGTACTTTAGGGCAATAATTCAGGCAAGCTTTCTTAGTTTATAAAATGAGGCATAAGAAGTTTGAGATGGAAGCCGAAGGGGAAAAAGTGTCATTTTAGATAGGAGTGGAGCCAATTTAGATTTTGTAGATCATGAAATATATACTTGGAGCTATCAGGGAGGTTTTTCCAAGGGGAACTATTTTAGGCACATAATAAAGAATAGTATAAAATAAAACCTGGTGAGAGCAATTTTCTCCTTATGAGTGTACTTTTTTTTTCTATATGCCTTGACATTGACCTACACAATGCATAAACAAGATTGGCTTTGGGACTAGAGAAGAGAAGACAAATGTTTAGAATTTCTGTGGAGCTGCTGCTTATGACCTCTCCTGCTTGATCCTGAATTAGATTCTTTATAAGACTATAAAGTATCTCAGAAATAATCACTATTATTCTTAAGCTTCTTAGTCAAGCAAAGGACAATCACCTTTGCAATTATCACCATCAGAAGGGAGCAACCTTTTCTTTGTTCATAGTTATTGAGCTATTTCCTCTCTTTCTTTTTTTGGTTAATATGGTTTTATTGATTTTTAGCTAGAGAGGAATAGAGAAACATCTATCGGCTATCTCATGCATGGCTCTACCAGGATTGAGCACACAACCCAGGCATGTTCACTGACAGGGAATCAAAACAGTGACCTCATTAGGTTGATGGGTTAATGCTGAACAACCTGAGCCATGCCTGCCTGGGCTCTGCTCTTTATTGTCCTTTTCCCTCTCCATTTCCCCCTTCAGTCCTCTATTGGTCTTTTTAATCCATTGTCTCTTTCATGTCTATATAATTATAAACATGGTCAAAATTATGAGTTTCTGTAGAATAATGGCAGATGCTTTATCTGTACCTTCTTAACACTTGGTGCAGAACTATAAGGTCATATATATATATATATATATATATATATATATACACTATTTTAGAGCAGTTTTAGGGTCACAGCAAAATTGAATGGAAGGGTGGAAGGTACAGGGAGTTCCCATATACCCACTTCCCCATACATACACAGCCACCTATCAACATCTAACATTGATTAATCTACACTGACATACCATGAATCCAAGTCCATAGTTTTAAATCACTTGAAAATCAACAAGAAGCATATTTCACAGAAAGAGCCCTGATTATTGAATACTGATGGTTAATCAGAAATATTTATGATAACTTCATTCTTTTCCTTTTTTAAAGAAAATCAATCATAGTTATGTTTATACAAATACACACAAACATAATATTAAAGACAAGAATTTTATAGAAATTAGAGATTAAGGATTTGACAGGCAATGAAGATACTGGAGAACTCTGTGGGTTAGGAATAATTCTCTTTGAGACAAGAAAAAATATGTTACATCATATCGCCCCAGGAAAAGGAATGAGAAGGAAACGTAATTAGAGCAGTTAAAAAGGGGAAATGAAGTACCAGTGAAAAAGAAAAACAAAGTTATGCCAAGACAAATTTTAGAAGGAATTTTATGACAATTCTATGGTTTAATATCTTCCTGGAAAACCTAGGAAAATTATAAAGCTAGATACCAAAGCAAGTAGGTGCTCATTCTCATATCCAAATAAAGAAAAAAAATTGCACTGTTATGTGATAGGGAAATATATTTTAGATTGCCAGGGAAGTCTGTTTGTTTGCAGTTAGTTTATGTGCATGCAGTATTTTATATATATACTAGAGGCTGATGCACCAGGATTTGTGCAAGAATGGGCCTTCTTTCTCCTGGTAGCCGCCATCGCCTTCATTCTGGCCAGAGCCAACATTTTGCTCTGGCCTGGAGCCACCTTTCTGCCTTCCCACACTGCCCAGAGGCTTGGAGCAGCTGGGGTAGCGCAGCACACCTGCATCATCACCATGGCGATAATGCAAGCATCCCAACATGTCCCCAGTCACTTGGTGCATGCATATGCAAATTAACCTACCTTTGTTGGTTTAATTTGCATACTCACTCCTAATTGGCTGGTGGGGGTCATGAAGGTATAGTCAATTTGCATCTTACTCTATTATTAGTGTAGATTATATATTAGACATCCTACTAGGGGCCTGGTGCACAAAATTTGTGTACTAGGGAGGGGATACCCCTCAGCCCAGCCTGCACCCTCTCCATTCTGGGACTCCTTGAGGGATGTCTGACTGCCCTTTCACAATCCAGAACTGCTGGTTCCCAACCGCCCGCCTGCCTGCCTGCCTGATTGCCCCTAACCGCTTCTGTCAGTCTGATCAATGAAAACTGCTCCCCTGCCAGCCCAGTCTCCCCTAACTGCCCTCCCCAGCTGGTCTGGTACCCCTAATTGCCCTCCCTTGCTGACCTAATCTCCCACAATTGTCCTCGTCTGTTGGCCATCTTGTGGTGGCCATCTTGTGACCATATGGTGGCAGCCATTTTGTGATCACATGAAGTGGCAATCTTGTGTGAGGGTGTGATGGTCAAGTTGCATATCACCTCAGTATTATATAGAATATAATAAAAGTCTATATAGAGTCATTTCCTTGGGTGACACACTCATGTCAATACAAGATGGACACTACAACATGGCCGCCCCCACATCATCATAAGATGGACACTACAACATAGCCATCTCCACATTGTCACAAGATGGCCTCCCCACATTGTCACAAGATGACTGCCACAAGATGGCTGGCAGGGGAAGAGAGTTGAGAGTGATTGGGCCGCAGGGCAAGGCAGTTAGGGGCAATGGGTCAGCAGGGGAGCAGTTAGGCATAAATCCAGCTGGCAGGGGAGTGGTTAGGAGATGATCAGATTGTCAGACAGAAGCAGTTAGGGGCAATTAGGCAGACAGGCAGGTGAGTAGTTATGAGCCAGCAGTCCTGGATTGTTAGAGAGATGTCCTACTGCTGGTTTAAGCCCGATTCCTGCTAGGGGTTCCAGATTGGAGAGGGTGCAGGCTGGGTTGAGGGACACCATCACTATCCATGCATGAATTTTATGCACCAGGCCTCTAGTATGTTTATATATATTTTTTATTTTTTATTTTTTATTTTTTATTTTTTTAGAGAGAAGAAGGGAGAGAGAGAGTCAGAAACATCAATGAGAAAGAAACATTGATCAGCTGCCTCCTGCACATCCCCTACTGAGGGTGTGCCCACAATCAAGGTACGTACCCTTGACCAGAATCGAACCTGGGACCTTTCAGTCCACAGGCTGACACTCAACCCACTGAGCCAAACCAGTTTCAGCACAGTATGTTTATATTAATCTAGGAAAATAAACATCTTGAAAGAAAATATAAAGATCTTTATCCTTGGGTCAGACTCATGAATAATTGTATGGCTTGAAATAATAAATGCATATTATTAAAATCTACCTAATTTGAATATTTTATTTGATTATTTCTGTTCTTTTTTTTAATTTAAATTCTTATTGTTTAAAGTATTACATAAGTCGCCCTTTTCCCCATTGATCTCTTCCTGGCTATCCTCACCCCTAGCACATGCCCTCAATCCTCACTGTCTGTGTCCATCTGTTATGCTCAAATGCATGCATACAAGTCCTTTGGTTGATCTCTTACTCCCTCACCCCTCACCTTTCCTCATAGGTCGGATAGTCTGTTTGATGCTTCTATGACTCTGGTTCTATTTTTGTTTCTCAGTTTATGTTGTTCATTATATTCCACAAATGAGTGAGATCATATGTTATTTATCTTTTGCTGAATAGCTTATTTTGCTTTGTATAATGCTCTCCAGTTTCATTTATGCTGTTGAAAATGGTAAGAATTCCTTCTTTTTTATAGCAACATAGTATTCCATTGTGCTAATAGGCACTTAGGCTGTTTGTAAATCTTAGCTATTGTAAATTTTGTTGCTGTGAACATAGGGGTGCATATATCCTTTCTGATTGGTGTTTCTGTTTTTTGTTTTTTTTGTTTGTTTGTTTTTGATATATTCCTAGAAGTGGAATTACATTGATATTTTAATGGGGATTGCATTGAATTTATAGATTGCTTTGGGTAGCATGGACATTTTAATGATGTTGATTCTACCAACCCATGAATATAGTATATTCTTCCATTTGTTTGTCTTCCTCTATCACATTTTTCAGCATTCTGTAATTTTCTGAGTACAGGTTCTTTACCTACTTAGTCAAATTTATTCCTAGGTATCTTAATTTTTTTTTTTTTTTTTGCCGTGCTAAATGGAATTGTTTTTTTGTTTTGTTTTGTTTGTTTTGTTTTCTTTCTATGAGTTCATTATTGGTGTAAAAAAAAAAGCTATGTATTTCTGGGTGTTAATTTTGAATCCTGCTACAATGCCAAATTCATTTATGAGGTCTAGTCGATTTTTTATATCATGTGTGAATAAGGACAGTTTTATTTCTTCTTTTCCAATTTGGATTTCTTTTTATTTATTCTTTTTGTCTGAATGCTATGGCTAGCACTTCCAGTACTATATTGAACAGGAGTGGTGAAAGTGGAAATCCCTGTCTTTGTTCCCATTCTCAGGGGAAATGAGTTTAGTTTTTTGCCCATTGTTTGTGATGTTGGCTATAGGTTTGTCATATAAGCTTTTATTGTGTTGAGGTATGATCCTTCTATTCCCACATTGCTGAGAGTTTTTATCAGTAAAGTGTGTTGGATTTTGTCAAATGGCTTTTCTGCACCTATTGATATGATTGTGATTTTTGTCTCTTAATGTATTTATGTGATGTATCAGTTTATTAATTTGTGGATATTGTACAAGCCTTGCATCCCTGGAATAAATCACACTTGGTCATGGTGTGTGATCTTTCTAATGTAATGCTGGATCCGGTTTTGCTATAATTTTGTTAAGGATTTTAGCATCTATGTTCATCAGGGATATTGGCCTGTAATTCTCTATCTTTATAATTTCCTAATCTGGTTTTGAGATTAGGGTAATGCTGACTTCATAAACAGAGATTGGAAGTGTGCCTTTCTCTTGAATTTTTTGGAATAGTTTGAGAAGGACAGTTTTAGATCTTTGAATGTTTGTTAAATGCCTCTGTGAAGCCACCTGGCCATGGGCTATTGTTTGCTGGAAATTTTGATGATGAGTATTTGAATTTCCTCCTTAATTATTGGCCAGTTGAGATTTTCTGATTCTTCTTTAGTGAGTTTTGGAAGGTTGTATTTTTCTAGGAATATGTCCATTTCCTCTATGTTTTTTAGTTTGTTGCAATAGAGTCGTTCATAGTATGTTTTTACAATCTTTTGTATTTCTGTGGAGTGTGTTGTTATTTCACCTCTTTCATTTCTGATTTTGTTTATTTGGGTCCTCTCTCTCTTTTTCTTAGTAAGCCTGGCTAGAGGTTCATCAATCTTGTTTATCCTTTTAAAGAACCAGCTCTTGGTTTAATTGATCTTTTGTGTATGGTGTTTTTTTTGTTTGTTTGTTTTTTCTTTGTTTGTTGTTGTTGTTGTTGTTGTTGTTGTTGTGTGTGTGTGTGTGTGTGTGTGTGTGTGTTTGGTCTCTATGTCATTTATTTCTGCTCTCATCTTTATTATCTCTTTCCTTCTGCTTACTCTGGGCTTTTTTGTTGCTCTTTTTCTTTCTCTTTAAGTTGTAGAATTAATTTATTACCAGTTTTTCTTATTTTTTTTTTTAGGTAGACCTGTAATGCTATGAACTTCCCCCTCAGGACTGTTTTCACTATGTCTCATAGGTTTTGGATTGATAGTTTTCATTGTCATTTTTTTAATTGTCATTAAAGTTTTCTTTGATCTCTTTGGTATCCCAAAAGTGTTTAATAGCATGCTATTCAGCCTTCATATTTTTGAAAAATTTTCTTGTTTTTATTGGTCTGAGAAGATGCTTGATATAATTTCAGTCTTCTTGAAGTTGGAGAGACTCTGCCTGTGACCCAATATGTGGTCTATCTTTGAAAATGTTCCATGTGCACTTGAGAAAAATGTATATTCTATAGCTTTGGGGTGAAATGTTTTGAAGATGTCAGTTAAGTCCATCTGGTCTAGTGTATCATTTAGGATTGCTGTTTCTTTGCTGATTTTTTTTTTGTCCAGAGGATTTATCCAGTGATGTCTGTGGGGTATTAAAGTCCCCTACTATGATCATGTTGCTGTTGATCTCTCCCTTAATATCTCGAGAAGTTATTTTTGTGTGTGTTTTTTAATGTATTTTGGTGCTCCTGCATTGGGTGCATATATGTTTACCAATGTTATATACTCTTGTAGTATTGATCCCTTTAGTACTATGAAGTGGCTGGCCTTCCTCATCTCTGCTTTCACTTTGAGGTCTATTTTGTCATATATAAATATTACTGTTCCATTTTTTTGTTTGTGTTTTTTGTTGTTGTTTTTTTTGTTTTGTTTTGTTTTTTTCATTTCTATTTGCCTGAAAGATATATTTTGCTTTTGACTCACTTTTGGTCTCTGTGAATTTCTTGTTCTAAGGTGGGTTTCTTATAGACAACATATATATGAGTCATGTTTTTCTATCCATTCAGCCACTTGATGTCTTTTGCTTGGAGCTTTAGGCCATTTATATTTAACATTATTATTGATAGTTACTTGTTTGTAGCCATTTTATTTGCTATGCCTGTGTTCCATCTTCCCCTTTTTACCCCCTCTTTTGACAAAAATCCCTTTAGCATTTCTTGTATTACTGACTTAGTAGTGATAATCTCCATAATCCTTTTTGTGTGTGTGTGTGAGAAGCTCCTGATTTCCCATTCTATTTTGAATGATAGCCTTGCTGGATAGAGTATGCTTGGACTCAGTCCCTTGCTTTGTATCACCTTGTATACTTCTTTCCATTCCTTTATGGCCTGATGTGTTTCTTTTGAGAAATCACTTGATAATCTAATGGGAGATCCCTTGTATAGAATCTTATAGGCTTTAAGATTCTCTCTTTGTAATTAATGTTTGCTATTGTAATTATGACATGCTATGGTGTGGGTCTTTTGGAGTTCATCTTGTTTGGGACTCTGTGCTCCAATGACTTTTTCTTCCCTAAATCAGGGAAGTTTTCTGACATATTTCTTCAAATAGGTTTTCTAATGCTTGCTCCTCTTCTGTTCTGGCACACTTATTTTATGCATGTTGCTTCATTTTATGTTGTCCCAAATCTTCCTTAGGCTCTCCTCCTGTCTTTTGAATTTTTTTTTCCAATTGTAGTTTAGATTAGGTGTGTTTTGCTTTCCTGTCTTCTAATTTGCTAATTTGGTCCTCTGCTTCTCCTAGTCTACTGTTGAAAGCTTCCATAATGTTGTTTTTTTTCTATTGTATCTATATCAGTCTTTATTTTGTATTGATTATTGTATATATTGTTGATTTTATCCTCCCTCTGGTTTATGAACTGTATGATCTTTAGTCTGAATTATTTTTCTGATGTGTTCCATATCTCCATTTTATATATTTCCGTATCTGATGATTTATCCTTTTCTTTCCTTTGGGTTGGTTCTTCTGTCTCCTCATTTTTTGCTATCACCAAAAGAT
Source organism: Lasiurus borealis (assembly GCA_004026805.1). Taxonomy (NCBI): domain Eukaryota; kingdom Metazoa; phylum Chordata; class Mammalia; order Chiroptera; family Vespertilionidae; genus Lasiurus; species Lasiurus borealis. The sequence goes on along the minus strand of PVJN01003951.1, from coordinate 45,381 downwards.
CTAGGTGTTGAGTTGTGCAGGACCTGTGGCTGCAGCAGTGGGTTTGTGGTGGGTCGCAGTGGCTGCTGCTCCTCATGCAGTTGCTATGGCTGTTGTTCTGCTCTTTCTTGACCATATAACCTAAGTAGCAAGAAAGTGGGGTTGCTGGTCATGTGTTACTAAATCTCATAATTATGTCAGCTCCTACTATAATTCAAATGGAGATTCCCATATTTATGATCTGTTTATGAATACAGCAAGCTATGTAGTAGGAATACCCTTTTTTGTTTATACTTTAAGAGTAGCGTATGGTTAAATATGATATAAAAATAGCTGAATAAACAAATTAATCACATGAACTATAAAAGTTATGTTATGTCATGTTTAGCTATAGAAGGGGAAAGCTTGCTGTCATTATATTGGATTATAAAGAGGGAGTAATACTTTGGATATGATGATGAATTACATAGACTAGAGAGCATCATGAAAACTACAACTGGATCTAATTTTTTTGTATTAAAGTAGCTTTCAAAATGCTTTTCCTATGATCAAGAGTAAGCAATATATTGCACATTGCCACCTATTACTAAACACACACACACACACACACACACACACACACACACACACTGAATCAAAAGTCTCACTGAACAATTGTTTTTTATCCTTATACATGAAATGCTTTTTTTAAAAAAATCATGTTCTATCCTATCTAATTCCATTCTATTCCATGTCTTAATAAATTCTATAATCATTCTTTAAATTGAGTTTGTAACCCATCATGGTTCAAAATACAACTTCCCAGTTTGTGATACGCTGTATTACATATTCTCAAAAGACATTTAACATGGTATGTATGCTCTTGTGAATATTCTTCAAGTTTAACACAGGCTCTTGGCACAGCAGTCATACAGAAGACAGTCAGTTATACATTTGAAAAGGGTGAAGGGTAATGTACCCAAGATAAGAAGAAAAAGGAACAAAGTATCTGTAGAGATTATTTTTTTAAAAATCAATAGGAGAGAAGGGTCGTAAATGTACTTGAGAATTAAGGTCTTTGTTTGGGTTTCTTATATTGTTGATGAAGTTGCTCATTCAGTATATGCCAGCATGGAGATATTTTCAGAATGCAAGAATGCACACTAACTTCATGATGAGCATTCTAAGAGTTTTATCTCTTCTAATTTTGAAGCAGTTTTGTTTCAATAGGGACAAACTGTATAAACTAATAAAATTCACTCGCTGAGGCTAATTGGTATGCTCAAATTTCATAAAGGTAATTTAAAAATACATATCATACATAGTGTGTACCTGTGTTTATTCTCCAGATAATTTTTTTCTGAAATATGTTAATTTTAAACTATATATGTATACATTGTGTATTGTAATGTGGTACATAGTGAACTTCCAATTAATATTAGGCTGGTTTCTTTTTAAATATATCATCATAAAGTTAATAGAAAATATAAGCACATAGGTCTGTAGAACATTAGGACCAGATTAACTTATAGCAAGAGAAGGAATATTATATTAACAGAGCCACTCCAAGAATACTTATTATTCAGGATGCCTAAAACTTTGATTAGACAAATTGGTGTGTGAGCAAGCAACTCTCCATAAAAACAAACACTGCTTGAAAAATTATCTTATTTATTATGCTCCTATTAATGGGTACTAGTAAAATTATATTGCTTTCTTTTAACATCTAGTTAACATAAACACAAAAGAAAATGGAAGTTGGGGGAGACGTTTTAGGTGGGTGAGATGCGCTATACATGGGGCTCTTGGATGCCTGAATGGAAGCAGAGCAAAAACATGCGTGCACTTGTTCAGGAATCTATCATGGGGTTAGAGTGCATCACAGCAGGAAGAAGAAAGCTTCAGATTTTCAAACATTCCTGAACATATTTTCTATGGGGAACTCTTCTCTTTTTAAAATCTTTTTATTTTTAGATTGCATGCAATAGTTTATAATGTGTTATCAAGCTGCATTATCAATAAAAATTGCCCCAATTTTTTCCTGAGCATGAACACTCTTACTTTTTCACTTATATTTGTATTATATTGTATCAAGTATTGAGAAGTATATTTTTGGATTTTGGGGATGATTTAATAGGAAAATGGACTCCTAATCAGATCTCCAATTCCAGTTATAACAGAGGTTGGAGGTAGCAGGAGAGGAACTCCTGTCATTTATTCTGTGGTTACCACATGAATTCTTAAGTATTTTATTACTCCAAAATAATTATTTAACATGTATATATAGGCACTACACTATATAAACAGAAAGAGATAGATAATTAATTCAGGTATTAATTCAGTTACCCAAAAGAATCACAACTAGATAAAAAATTTCAAGATATGCTACTATGTTCCTTATTGGCTTCTTTGTAGGTTTGCAAGCAACCCTGTCAACCCTGGAGAAAAGGTGCTTCCATGTCAGATAGACTTATCATTGTGCTGACAGCTAACTTCTGGCTTTGTATTTACTTCCTGAGTAATGTGATTAAATGTTGTATACACTGACAACATGGTATATCATAATTAAAAATCTTGTTCAAGTGTATAATAATCCCATCTATGATACCCTCAGGAATAAATAATTACTGAAATTCATTTAGCCACTGGAAACAAAACTCTGCTAAGAACTATGTGAGTTCATGCATATCATAATGACTACCTCTGTGTCTGACTCCTGGTAGGATTGAACAGTATTTGTTTTATTTTATTTAAAACTGTCCTATAATAAAATACAAATATTTCATAAACATTCTAAAATCTCAAGTGTGATAGAAAAATCTCATCTTTGTTGACTTTAGAATGCCTTCTGCATTATCCCAAGACCTGTGCTATATTGCAATAAAATGGTGATCTGAGTATGAATGTAGTGGTGGTACGTTCATGAACATTTTCAACAAATAGTATTCTGAACCAAACATTGGCCAGGTACTGTATGACACTCTAGGTTAGGATTATATGGTCTCTACCCTCATGGATATTAAATGTTACTGGTATACTGACAAATAAAATAATTTGCTTAAGAATTACTGTAAAAAAATAATAAAGCCAGTGACCCAGATACATTGGCTTACGACTCAGAAGCCTCTACTTGCATGAAAAGTCACTTAGTTACCTGACCTCCTGAGGCAGAGTTAGTTAAATAGCATTCATATCAAGCAACTGGTTCTGTTTGGAGTGATCTAAAAAACTAAACCCTAAAATAAGTTGTAAATTTAAGTATTTCTATGCAATTTTTAAAGGAATTTTTCATTTCAAGAAGGATATCTTTATTTCCCTACTTGGTGTTCTATTTAAGAAAAAAAGTTTCATTTATATTAGAACAATATATTAGAGTTGTATGTAGTGGTAGGGCAGTCTGGCTGTGATTTTGTTCATCTCAGTAAAGGGTGTTCTTAGCCCCATGACCAGCAAGCTAATCAAGAATAAACTATTGGTGTTAAAATGGGGGGCAAGAGGGAGGGTATTAAAACAAACATAGCATTTGAGTCAGTTCGGATCTGAACTTCATCTCCTGATCCCACCCATTGTAAACATAGCACATATTTCACCTTTCTCCTTCCTCATCTTCATTTTGTTTGAAGGATAGGCCCATGAGAGGTAGCAGGTTTCAAAGACAATGTCGTTTCAGGTATTTGTGCTATCACTCCTCTATTCTACACCCATACCACAACACACATTAGCAGCAAATCATAGCAAGCACTCTTGCCTATTGAGCCTTCCACTATCCTCAAGGTAACATCTGAGGCTCTCAAGTGTGGGTTTGAGATTAGGAGGCCTGGACTCAAACATCAACTTGGCTACTCACTAGCTTCAAGCACTGGGAAAGCTAATACAGCTTTTGTGATATTTATTCTTCTCTTCTATGAAGTGTGGTAATAACAGCTACTTCCTAGAGACATTGAAAAGGTAGAACAAGCTAAAATTTGTGAAGCATAGAGTGTATATTGAATGATAAGTGACAAGTAAGTAACATTTATTACTTAGGAGATCCACATATATATTACCAAGGCATTCAGTACATATCACTTTATAGTATTTTTTAAGAATACCTATTTTTTTATTGATTTCATAGAGGAAGGGGAAAGGAGAGAGACAGACTTAGCATTGATGAAAGAGAATCATTGATCAGCTGCCTCCTGTACATCCCCCCCTGGGGACTTAGCCCAAAACCTGGGTATGTGCCCTGACCTGGAATCAACCCTGACTTCCTCATTCATAGTTGATGCTCAACCACTGAGCCACTCTAGCTGGGCATCACTTCCAACTATTTTATTTGTCCTTGTCAATATCCCAGTATCATTTAATATCCATGAGTGTAGAGACCATATAATCCTAACCTAGTGTTCATACAGTACCTGTTTATTGTTTGGTTCAAAACACTATTTGTTGAACACGGTCATGAATGTACCACCCACCATTCTGTTCCCATGTGATTCCCATTTAAATCTTTACCTTCAAACAAAAGTAAACTGGCATTTCAATGCATTGGCTACAGTAGTAATCTAAAGTACTTTGGGTGATGAATTCAGCACTTTTGGGGTCACTGTTATCTAATTTGCAGTCCTTTCTTCACTAAATGAAGGACATGTTAGCAGAAGGAAACTTTTAAAAGAGCACACATCCTATCCCCTTAATGTTTGATGGCTCAATAACCTTAGTTTTAAAATTGTCTTCTGTCTACTCATAAAATTGTCTTGCTTTGCTCTACTACAAGTTTCTTCCATGTCTAGGGTTATATATAGGCCTGGTGCACAAAATTCATGCATGGGGGGCATATCCTTCAGCCTAGCCTGCTCCCTCTCTAATCTGGGACCCCTTGAGAGAGGCCTAAATGGGCGGTCGGACATCCCTCTCACAATCCAGGATTGCTGGCTTTCAATTCCTCACCTGCCTGCCTACCTGACCGATTGCCCCTAACCGATTCTGCCTGCCAGCTTGATCAGCCCCTGAATATCCCCTTGCCAGCTTGTTTGCACCTTACTTCCCTCCCCTGCAGGCCGTTACCCCTAACTGCCCTACCTTGCAGGCGTAGTTACCCCTAACTGCCCTTCCCTGCAGGCCTGGTCACCCCCAGCTTCCCTCCTCTGCCAGCCTGGTCACTCCTAAACTCCCCTCCCCTGCAGGCTTGATCATCCCCAACTGTCCTCCCTTGCAGGCCTGGTTCCTGCCAACTGCCCTCCCCTGCTGGCCATCTTGTGGTGGCCATCCTATTTCAACATGGGGGCAAGATCTTTTGACCACCTGAGGGCAGCTATATTGTATGTTGGAGTGATGGTCAATCTGCATATTACTCTTTTATTAGATATGATAGAGGCCTGGTGCACAAGTGGGGCCCAGCTGGTTTGCCCTGAAGGGTGTCCTGGATCAGAGTGGGGGTTTCCTTGGGGCATGGGGTGGCCTGGGTGAGGGACTTGTGGTGGCTTGCAGGTTTGCCACCTCCCCCCCCCCCCCCGCGACCCAAGTGGAAGCCCTGATACCTGGGATTTATTTATCTTCTACAATTGAGAAACTTTGTTGACTTAAGTGGAGGCCTGGGCCGGCCAGGGTGTGTGGAAAACTTGGCTTCCTCCATCATCAGAGGCAACCCAAGCCTTTCTCCTGCTCTCTCTGTGACTGTAGCCATCTTGGTTAGGTTAATTTACATACTAGCTCTGATTGGCTGGTAGGCATTGCTGGTGAGTGTGGCTTATGCGTGGACAGTAGATTTGCATATTGCTCTTTTATTTGATGGGATATAAACCTCAGTGACCAAATGACCAGAATGACTGGTTGATAGATAAATAAAAGCCTAAGCAACCAAACAACTGGAATGACCAGTCACTGTGACATGCACTGATCTCCAGGGAGCATATGCTCAACACAGGAGTTGCCCCTCTGGTGGACAGTGCACTCCCACAGCAGGAGCACTGCTCACTGAGGCCTGCCCTGGCAGCCTACCAGCCTGGTGGCAGTCCTGCAGGTCCAGTCTCCAGAGAATAGTCCTGACACTGATGGACCAGTGCTGCAGGCATGATCTAGACAGTGCCACCGGCCTCCTGGAAGTTGGCTTCAGACACTGCTGCTGCTTCCCCTCCCTAGATGCTCCACAAGGAAGAGACAATATAAAAGTGGCCACCATGTGGCTCTCACAACTAGCACAAATGTCAGCAGGATGGATCTGGATTCCAGCCCCACAAGGAGGACTGATCCCTTCTGGATCACTGCCCACCTGGCAGGCCAATCATGTCCCAGTTCTATCTCTCCGCCCCCGACCCAAGCAAGAATCTATGCACTGGGCTTCTAGTCTTATTCTAAGATACTGACAGGAGGTATCCTTGAATTATGGGATAAATATGAAAGTAAACCTGGTAGTCACAGATTCATTCCTTGATATAGCTTAGGTTATCTGAACCAAGTTCAATAGAGAACTAGTACATTAATAAAATACAACAAAAAGGAAATGAATACTAGCAATATTATACATATTTTGACTTAGAAATAGCTGCCTTTCTCTGATCCTTACCTGGAATCTATATTTCATAAGCTCCAGCCTGCAAAAGCTCCTACCTTAAGTGGTTTCTCTAGCTTCTGGCATTTGACAATAGGTAAGTTCAATCTTATCCCCCAGAAAGTGGTATGATTCCTGGCCTGATGTTCTTCCTCAAATTTCTGAAATCCAGTTACAGAGCTCACCATTCTCCACAATTGATGTAAGTGGCATTCTTAGCCCTCAGTGCACAGCGATTAGGGGAATGATTAGGTCAAGAGTGTGGAGACCTCATGAGTAGGATTAGTGGTCTTATAAAGGAGGCTCCTGAGTGATCCCTAGCCTCTTCTGCTTTGTGAGGACAGGGCAAGAAAGTCCAGCTATGAAGCAGGGGGAGAGCCCTGACCAAAGGCCTCGTGCTGGTGCCTCCCTCTTAGACTTCACCTCTGGACAGTGAGAGATGGATTTCTGTTGTTCAGGAGTTACCCAGGCTTGGTGTTCTTCTGGGGCAACCTGAGCAATCTGAAATGCTGGTTAAGGTAGTGCTATCTATTATGACAAAAGTACTAGAAACTTCAGCGACTTGGCACAATAAAAACTCTCTTTTATTCAGCTCATGATCTCATATCAGTGAGCGGTGTGAGGAAGGAACCCTCCTCCACACAGTCTTTGATGTTTGCTTTCGGATTTGTTAAAGTGATGTCCATATCAACTCGCTGGAAAGTGGAAGGGTTTACATGTCCACTCATATTTCACTGTCCAAAACTCAATCTTATGGACGCCTGTAACTGCTAGAGAAGCAGATCTACCTTGTGCCCAAGAGAAGGCGGTGTATTCTGATGAACACTTTGTGGTCTTTACCACAATAACTATTATATTGTAACTTCAATATAAAGAGCTAAAGCCTAAAAATAGTTGCATGTACATGTTAACAGTGGGTAAATCTAAAACAGACTCTGAAGGTTAAGTGACTGCCTAAAACCATGTTGCTGATTAGTGGAAGATCCTAGGAGATCAAGGCTTTAGTCATGTTTTCATATGCCATCTGGTAATAATATGATTCATCACATTCAGTCGCTCACAGAAGCAGTTCTGCAGTTAATGAAAATAGTGAATATATATAATTTTATTTAGGATGTTTTACCAATACTGTTTTCTCTTGACTCACTGCTAATATGAACACAGCTGAAACCTATTTGTTTAATTAGAAATCATTTAAACATCATTCATTTTATTTTTCATTTATTTATTGCTAGTAATTAAGATTTTAAACACATTATATAGGAAGTGAAGTTTACTTACTTTGAAAATACTAGTATTAAATAAAGATAATCTAGTTACGTTGTCCATTGTAGTGTGACTAAGAATCACATAGCCAACCGAAACCGGTTTGGCTCAGTGGATAGAGCATAGGCCTGTGGACTGAAGGGTCCTGATTCGTACCTTGGTTGTGAGCACATCCCCAGTAGGAGGTATGCAAGAGGCAGCTGATCCATGTTTCTCTCTCATCGATGTTTCTAACTCTCTATCTCCCTCCCTTCCTCTCTATAAAAAAACAATAAAATATATTTTAAAAAAATACCCTAGACAGTTGAGCTCAGTGGACAGAGCATCAGCCTGTGGAACAAAGGGTTCTTGGTTTTATTCCTCTCAAAAACAAGTACCTTGGTTGCAGGCTCCTCCTGGGCTTGGACTCTGGTCGGGGCTCCTGCAGGAGGCAACCAATGGATGTATTTCTCTCACATCACATTGATGTTTCTCTGTCTTTCTCTCTCTCTTCCACTCCCCTTTAAAAAAAAAATCAATGGAAAAATATTCTCGGGTGAGGATTAACAAACAAAAAAGAATCACATATTTAATTGTATTACATAAATATGGTAAATATAATTTTAAAAATTTTCAAAGGACAATCATGTATTAGGAACACCTCTTTTTCATCATTTCTATTCCTTAACTGCTTTTGAAATTTCAGTTTTAATGATTAAAAATGGTATCATTCCTTTCTTTTCCCATCTCCTGGAAAGCATCCAAATGGTATAATAGTAATTTATAGCATTTCCAGTTAAATCCCACTGCCTTCTGATTTTAATCATTGTTATTTTGCTTAGTGATTGAAAGATTTTCAAGCATCACAAAAGAAAGTAGTCAGAAAAAGGTGATAGGATTAAAAAGTTAAATATTATTTTTAAGTTGGAGAGGAATCAGTTTAAGCATTAAATTATTATATAACTTGTAGCATTTTGAGCAGAAGTTTGTGCCAACATAGGCAATCTCCTGCGTTCATGTTGCTTTTCCCTAAGCTTCCTACACCCTTATGGAAGTTTCAAAAATCTGCCTGTTACCCAACCAGCACACATTCTTCTCTATGGCCCAGCCAGGGTCTAGAGAGGGGATTTTGCACCCTGGGATAGAACATTTTGACCACAGGCAGTATAAGGCTATTGCAGATATAACAGAGAAACTCTACTGGTAGACAAATTGAGAAGAGATGGAAGAAGGAATAATATAGTATGTATGTGTGTTTATTTGTTTTCTTGCAGTTGTACAAAGACAGGTGTGAAATACCTATTTGACAAAATTTGAAGGCTTTGTCTGACAGACATAATAAATCCTCCAAATAAAAAAAGACAAAGGATGATGGACTTAGAAGCAGAAATGCCCAAGTTTGTGCCTGCGCATGTCCCTCCATTTCCTACCCCCGAAGGAATTTTTCAATTATTACTAAAAGATTTAGTGGATAGTTTGCTTTAGTTTAATCATCTCACTTTCCTTAGCTCTGCATTTGTTAAACTTTACAGTGAATATGAGTCACCTAGAGGGCTTTATTAATATGTACATTCCTAAGTCCTTCCCTTATTGCACAGATACCGATTTAGTAACTATGGGTTGATGTTCAAGAATTGGCACTTTTTAAAGTGTTTTTGACATTTTTTCACATAGAAAGTGCGCACAGCACCGCATTCTGAGAAACACTGCTGTGTCCTGTATTCCCAGCTTACTGAATAAAAACTAAATTTTATTTTCTCTATACTTCCATACCTTATTGTTGCTTCTCTGCTGTGACATTGATGCCTGCCATTGGGTGAAAGTATGATCTTAAATAAGGGAAAATCACATATGAGTTTTTGAATCTCATTCCAATGCTCCTGCAATATTCCATGCTGTATTTTTCCCAGGATGTGTCATCCTCAGACTTTCATAAACTCCTTGAAGACCTGGAGCCCGCCATAGTGATCTTCACATGTCTTCTGTGGTTAGCCTTTAGTAGGAACTCAGTGAAAAAGGTCAGGCTCTGGAAAGCACTATCCAATGACGTACCATTCTGAGTGGCATGGCAGGAACCTTTACCTTCCCAAGTATGCCTGGATTCAACGAGATGTTGATTTTTCCATCACCAGCTGTCTGCTGCTCCATAATCAATACATTGTACAAAAGTAGTTGGTACTTTCTCAAGGGGTAGCAGAATGGCTTTTTCAAGAAAGGGACTGAATGAGGCTTTCTTATCAGCGCTTCCATGGGAAATTGGTTGGTATACCAGGAAAATGCCATCCCTCATAGCAGCAGGGGATTGCACAGGCTGATATTAAATAAAAGTCAGTGAAGTTTCATGAGAACATTAAAAAAAAATCTGTTGCGCAGCTAATACACACGGTATTTTTTTGAAAGTGGCTTTAGAATCTCTCTAAGGAGCTTAAGGATAGGAAAATTAAGCTTGATTTAAACGATGTAGGCGCTCCTGACTTAAAGCAGATGTCAAACCTCAGGCAGTGTCACTAGCTGTGCGATCTTTGGTAAGTTATTTAATATTACAGACCTCAAGCATTTTTATTGCCAGAGATGGCCTTGTATTGGTCTTTGGGTTTTTTGGAAGGTGAACTGAGCAATGCAGATAGGAGCACCACTCATTTATGCATTGTTGAGTGGGAAGCTAGTCATTTTATCCCAGAACGGTACCTATTCCAATTTGGTCATTCACTTGATGAGAAGCAATGTATTGATTATGGCAGTCAGAGAAAGAAGGTCTGTAATGCAGTGCCTGCGAATTATCGATATGTCCTTGCCAGCAATCCTACCTTGTCAGATTGTGGATTCTCCAGCTTTCCCCCTCCTTTCTGAGTACTCACTTCATTCATGCAAACATATATTAGGAAGAAAAATTTAACTGAGTAAATATGAAGATCTACTTTGCTTTATTCATGAATTGGGCAGTATCAGAGGAGATGTGAACATGGAAGACTCATTATAGGCAGGAAGGGAAGAGGGAGGGGGAGGAAGCAGTTTATTGTTTAAGACAATATCCGCTTCCTTTAAGTAATAAAAGGAAGAGCTTCACTGGTGCTGACCAGGAAATTCCAGACTGACTGGTTAGGATCACACTCCTGGGAGAGGTTGGAACTGCTCTAGGTTAGGTGTTAATATTTCGTTGTAAGGCTTAAAATAAGTGACTCCATTTTTGGCCTGTTGTCTCTTATTAAGTACATATTTATTGAGCATTTATTTTGTGCCAGGACAGTCTGAGGTTCTGATGATACAACAGTGACTAAAAGGTTGAAATATACTCATTCTCATAGAGTTTACATTGTAGCAGCAGGGGGAGATCCTGACACTGAATAAAATTTCTAGTGTATCAGATAGTAATGGGTATAGTACAGAAAAAAAATAAAACAAAGGTTAGGAATAAGGAACTAAAGGTCTAGAATTTTAAGTAGGATTTTTTGGAGTACATCTTTGAAAAAGGAGATTCTGGGCCATATAGAGAAGAGTATTTCCTGTGGGGGGTAGCACGTGCTAAGGCCTTGAGGTGCATGTATGCCTACTGTTTTTGCTAACAGCAAAGTAATTAATGAGGCTGAAATGGAATGAGTAAAGAGGAAAATATTAGGAAATTAAAACAATCTCCTCTAGAGTGGCCAGAGAAAGTACAATAAGGCTTTGTAGACTATGAGAGACATTGAGGTTTTAAGCAAAATTCTGACATCCTCTGATTTAATTTTTTTACAAAAATAATTCAGTTATTATTGAAAACAGATTATAGATACATATAGATGGAAGCAGGGAGATCAGTTAGGAGCTTCCTGCAATATTCCAGGTGATATGATGATAGCTTGGACCTCTATGATTTTTTTAATATATTTTTATTGATTTTTTACAGAGAGGAAGGGAGAGGGATAGAAAGTTAGAAACATCGATGAGAGAGAGACATCGATCAGCTGCCTCCTGCACGCCCCACACTGGAGATGTGCCCGAAAGCAAGGTATATGCCCCCGACTGGAATTGAACCTGGGACCCTTCAGTCCGCAGGCCGACGCTCCATCCACTGAGCCCAACTGGTCTCGGCTGGACCTCTATGATTTTGATGGAGGTAGAGAGAAATATCCAGTTTCTGGATGTACTTTGAAAGTAAACTCATGGACTTTGGTGATGGATTGAATCTAGAGTATAAAAGAAAACAGGTTATTATTTTATTGCCTATGTATTAAAAAAAAGAGTTGCCTTTTTAAGTTGGGAATACTATTGTAAGAGTAGGTTGGTTTAGGGGAAACAAAAATCAAGAGATTGTGTTTCTGAGAGAGTTATGATAAATTTTATATTTCCATGTGAAGATGTCAAAGTGGTATTTGCTATATAGCAAAAAGCATTTTAAAATGCAAATGGCTGATATACAAGGTTCTAGTATTTGTCCTCATTGTATTTAGACCCCCAACATTATGTTTTGTTTTTAATGATCAGACATTGAGTGGCTGGCTGTTCATATAAACACTGTCTTCATATATCATCAAATTCAACAGTTGGTATCATGAAGCAATATGTCCCATAAGTTAGAAAGGGAATATTACATTCATTTTGTCCAACACATGTTTGTATTCATTGAAACATCATAATGTGGCAAAACTTTTATCATGTACATTGTTAAAAATTGGTGAATTTGCTGGATCTTTAACATCATTCCATGCAATCAATCTATACATTTATTTTTTATATTAGATATGTTGCTTACTTAGCTTGCTAGGTAGTAGAGTACAAATCTATCGAAATATCCAAGGCCCAATTTATCTATTATCTATTTATCATCTAATTATGATATAGTGTTTATACTAATGCCCATATATATGCCTGTATACATGTATTATATTTGAATAAGAAAGTTATTGAAATGGACACTGTGTTTTGTTAACCTAGTACCAGCTTTATTTTAGGAAATAATCCCTTCTCAAGTTTTCAATCATTCATGGAAGTCACAATATAGTAAACTAGAGATCCAGGGGTAGGCATCTCTCACTATCCAATCAGAGTTCTCACCTCACAGTTTTGGTACTGAAATTAATTAATAAAGGTTAATGTTTTATTCAGAACTTGGACTGTAAGTTAAAAACTGGGAAACTACAGGCAGCATTATTTTTACAACATGGCTCATAGAAGCAGACAAAAGCAGAGACAAACACAGGATGACCAGATCAGAAGGAAAGAGTTGGTAGTAAAAACAAAGAAGCAGACATACGGAGCAGAAGGAAAAATGACAGATTCTAGAAAGCACTGGAGTTTCTGATTTTAGTGCCCAGCCTCACTCCTGCCTTTTGAGTCCAGGCAACTCCCATATCCCTATAGAAAATAAATAATTTTTATTAAACCAGTTTATATGCTTTTTTGAATCAAAAGTATCTTTATCAGTAAATGCCCACTTGTGTAATCTAAAATGAGAATGTCGCCCTAGCTGGTTTTGCTCAGTAGGTAGACCATTGGCTTCAGGGACTGAAGGGTCCCAGGTTTGATTCTGGTCAAGAATATTTTCCCAGGTTTCGGGTTCGATCCCCAGTAGGAGATGTGGAGGAGGCAACCAATCAATGATTCACTCTCATCATTGATGTTTCTATCTCTCTTTCCTTCTCCCTTCTTCTCTGAAATCAAGAAAAATATATTTTAAAAAAACTATTTAAAAAATAAAGTAAAATGAGAATGTCACTGTTTCTTTTTTTAAAGACAGTAATCGATTTGTTGTACACTTTTCTCTTTAGAATATCTATGTTGGGAAGCATGTTTCTCTCAGGGTAAAATGGATGAATAATTTGTTTCATTTATCTTGTTTGTATTCTTTTTTATTCTAAGACTTATTGGAAATCCTTGGCATTGATCAAAGAAGAAAAGCTTTGGAGAAAGAAAAATTGATGCAGTAAATCCCATGGTGGTACCCAACATTACCATTTTATTCCCTCCAAGTTTAAAATATATCTTTATTGTTTTCAGAGAGAGTAAGGGAGAGGAAGAGAGAAATAGAAACATTATGGATGAGCGAGAATTATCATCTGCCTCCTGCAGGTCCCCTATTAGGAATCAAGCCCACAAACAAGGCACGTGCCCTGACCGGGAATTGAACTGTGACCTCCTGGTTCATTCATGGATGGATGCTCAACTACTGAGCCACACTTGGCTATTCCCTCCAAGTTTAAAAGGAAACAGTGTCAACATTGTGTGCATGGTGTGTGTCAGACAATGTGTGAAGTACTTTTTCTACTTTAATATCATTACCCTGTCTATAGTCTCTATAAGAACATATTTCTATTTTATGAAAAGAGGAAACAGAAGGACTTGGGTTTCTTTCCTCAAGGTTTCACACTGTTGACTGGAAAGAAGATGCAGAGTTCCAATAACTACTACCATGGGCACACATTTTCCCAGTGTTGCATGAATATACTTCTTTTGACAGTTAATACAGCCCCAAAGTACTATTTGCAGTAAAAATTGAACCAGTCCCACCCTAGAAAGATGCAAATTAATGTAGGCTGCCAAAACAGTTGCTTTCACATCCATCTTAATAATTCATCCCAATATTTGACAATGCAATACATCTAACATTTAATGACTTGGAGTTTCAGAGAGTTCTGATATTATTCTTAATTTTCCAAAGAGTATTTTTATCCATTATCTATATAGTGGGAGAGATTGGGTGACCACAGTCTAAATAACACGTCTGCACATTGATTTGACATAAAATAATTTCCTGTCATTGCTAAGTGAATGAAGTCATTTTCCTCATTCCTTTGTCGTTTCTAGTTTCCCAGCCTGGCGGTCATGGGAGGCTTCTTTTGCATCCGCTTCAGGTCTCCTCGGGACCTTGTCAACTTGTGAATCCAGAAGGTTTGAGTTTCAAGACACCCACATCCCTGTACTACTCAGTCAAAACCTCAGCTCCCAATGTCAGATTTCAGCTCAGCTGAATGTGGCACAAGCTAACTTCTACCCTAGAATGTAAAATCATCAGAATCAAGGTGCATTTGGTCCTGTTACATTTTGGCTGGAACTAAACTCACTAATATCCATCCACTGGGGGAAAAATAGTGTCCTGTGATGCCATTCCTCACATACTGTATATATACGCAGAGATGGGATATTTACATACAACTTTATTTCAGTTGGAACTCTGATTTAGCCATATCTTAATCTCTAGAAATCATGCCTCAGAGCAATACAGTAAGCTGTGCCATAACGCTATAGTGTTCATGAAATCCCATAGCATAAATCATAGGGCCCTAATATTGTAAAATTTAAAAAGTATTTTTTAATCAGTCGGTGCTTTCTAACAATCCTAAATTAAATATAAGCGGCGTGTACTGTAACACACGTATCAGTATAGACTGGCTGATGAACTGAGAAATTCCCTAAACATCAGGAAGTAACCTCTTGTGAAGCCCATTCTCCCCCTGAAAGATCAGGACTATAGGTTTTGTTGTATGACAAGGGGACTGATGCGAAACGGGGGCCAGTCTCCAATTGTGATATAGTGTAGAGTCAAACTCCCTTTATCAGGCTGTTGTATTATTGCTGACCACAGTCTTACTAGGTGAATAAACCTAGGATTTTATGCATGTTTTTAAAATTCTTTTCTGTGCCTTATATATGGGTTTTAGGAAGATTGGTAATGTTCTCTAATAAATTATTGATAAAATATGAAGACCTCTTATTTAGCAAAAGAGGGCAAATCGACCTATGTCAAGTTTTCAATGTTCTTATCTTTTTAAAAAATATTTATAAGTAGTGAGTAAAATGACACCATATCACTCTGGCTATTTCTTCCTAACAAAGCGTTAATTGCCACTAAGCTTTAACCCACATTTTCCTGACTAATTCAAGACATCTGCCAGTGAGTACACCAGATATTTTTATATGGTGGGTTAATGGGAACTGATGGGCTATTTTGTCTCTTTCTTCCTTGGAGCTTGAGAGTAAGTGCCAGTTTGGAAAGGGATGCTTTTTATCTTTTTTTTTTTTAATGATGCATCTTTCCTTGAACTGCAACTTAGAAAATACCAATAACTCTGAGCTTGGGCTTTTTTATAGCTTAACTTTTTTATGACTTAACAGCAGTATCTTATATAACTGATCTCCTATCAGTGTTTTTGAAATGATTTCACTATAGATAACACAGTGGAGAAATTCAACATGGTGCTGCCTTTTTGTCACAAAATGTACTTTAAATTTCAGTCTAGTAAGAAGTATCTGAAAACAGATACAATGTACATTGCTTACTGCTTGAGAATCAGATGTTGTGCAGCTTTGAGTGTGTTTACATTCTTACTTGGTGGGCTTTTCTGTTTATTTGTATCCATTGGCATGAACTTCTCAAAGTACAGATTTTAGATCCAATTTTCCCCAGATCATGGTATGAAATTGAATAAGCTCTCGGATATGGTTTGGAAATCACATTTACATTAGGCATAAAGAGTACAGTTGAGGTCGTCTCTAGGATTCTAAATTGTTACTTTATATTTGAAGAAAATTACATAGCTCAAGTACTCTCAAAGGCCACGATCACAAGGCCACTTATGGGATACAGAGAAAACAGCCTCTTAACCTTTAAAAATGTCCCAGTTCTACTGTTTACCCTTTGATAAAGGTATTTGGACTTGTCAAAAGAGGATCACAGCCTACAGGTAGGTCAGGGGAGAACAAAGGGATTTATTTTCTTGTTTGACAACAATTCTAATAAGAACCTGGAAGAAAAAACAATTTAAAAAAAGTAACTGAAATGGAGCCCAATCAAAAGCAATCATCTAAAATGTTCCCTAATGGACATGGTGATTGCTGAAGACTTAGTTACTGAAGTAATTTGTACATGATCAGGTAAATGTCATTCAGTCCTCTGTAATTCATATCCCTGTTACTGACAATAGATGATTAAAAAATGCATGATGAATACTTTTGAAATTTCTGGGAAGCTTGTTGGCTTAGATTATCAATTTGTGTAATTCTATGAGACTGTGGAGTCTTTAAGGAGACAATTTTTTGCCAGTCTGAACAATTGCCTAATCTTAAGATCCTTAGTGTTTGCTAAAGTATTGAAGCCAGTGAATGATAAAATACTAAGGCCATCATAATCTATCTATAATAATAAAAGTATAATATGCTAATTAGATCAAACAGCCGAATGACCTTTTGGACATCATTCCTGATGTCCTTCTAGACAAAGCTCTGGCAGTGGGGGCCGAGGCAGTTAGGGGTGATCAGGCAGGCAGGCAGAGGTAGTTACGGGTGGTGAGACAGGCAGGCAAGTGGTTAGGGGTGATCAGGCAGGCAGAGGGTTTAGGGGCAATCAGACAGCTGGGCAGGCAGGCAGGCCATCGGTTAGGAGCCAGTGGTCCCAAATTACCTTCACTGGCAGTAAGACATCCCCCGAGGAGTCCCGATTGCCAGAGGGTGCTGGCTGAGGGACATCCCGCCAATGCACAAATTCCTACTTCTGTATCACAAGGCCATAGGTTGAATATGAACTCCATTGGGTTGGATGTTGCAGATAATTTAGAATATCAGACCGGTGAGTCTTTCTTCAGGTAGAAGGGAGTGTTATTTCATAACCCTTTGCCATGGAAAAGTGGCACTGGGCACTGCCAGGTGCCAGGCCTCAAGGCAGAATTTTTAAGGCAGTAATTCTTTCTTCTAAAATTCAAAGTTTAGGTTATTGCATTCTGGGAATTCACTATCCCTCTTGGATTTATTTTACTTTAATTGCCTTAGTCATTACCTGAGGTTCAGAGGTCAGTGTAAATTTCAGCTTTAAAAAGTAAGTTAAATTAGAGTCAAATATATTAACTAAGGCCACAGTCAGCAAACTGCAACTCAGGAGCCACATGCGGCTCTTTGGCCTCTTGAGTGTGGCTCTTCCACAAAATACCCCGGCCTGGGAAAATCTATTTTGAAGAAGTAGCATTAGAAGAAGTTTAAGTTTAAAAAATTGGCTCTCTTGCCCAAACCGGTTTGGCTTAGTGGATAGAGCGTTGGACTGTGGACTGAAAGGTCTTGGGTTCGATTCTGGTCAAGGGCATGTACCTTGGTTGCAGGCACATCCCCGGTAGGGGGTGTGCAAGAGGCAGCTGATCGATGTTTCTCTCTCATCGATGTTTCTAACTCTGTATTCCTCTCCTACTACCTTCCTCTCTGTAAATAATCAATAGAATATATATTTTTTAAAAATTGTCTCTCAATGGTACTGTTGATATTTGGCTCTGTTAACTAATGAGTTTGTCGACGACTGATAAGGTATAATGTTTCCATTAGCTTAGAGACTACAAGCAGTTCTTCTCTCTCTCTCTCTCTCTCTCTCTCTCTCTCTCTCTCTCTCCTCATTCTAAGGGTTTTATTTACCTTTTGTTGCAAACCATCCCAGTGGTGGAGAAGCCATTATCTTACACCCATACTTACTCATCTGCAGCCCTTTACCTTCCATCTTGATATGATTCTTTTCTTTAGTCCTCAGGAGTGAAGCCTTATTCATACATCTTATTGCCCATTCCAGCTCTCAAAATCATCTTTTAAGATCATAGCACCTGTATGTTTACAGTTGATGAATCCAAAGCCCACACATGGAGAAACCAAGATGGCGGCATAGGTAAACACCTACACTGATGCCTCACACAATTTCAAAACTACAACTAAAAGACAGAATGGACATCATCCAGAACCACAAGAAAGCTGGCTGAGTGGAAATTCTACAACTAGAGGGAAAGAGAGGGGCTCATGGAGACCCAGAGGAGCTGCAAAAAGCTGAGGTATGGAGATGCGAGAGTGGTAGAGAAAACGGGTGCCAGAGTACCTGGCTGGTTTTCTCTGGCAGGAGGGAAACAGAGACTCTCAAAGGCATTGAACCCCTTATCCTATAACACCAAACCCCAGATCCAGCCAAAACTCATATGGGGGGAGTTTGGACTGTGCAAAGGGAGAGGTGCATGGAAATTTAGGGGAGTTGCAAAAGATCAGAGGTGGACAGACTGCTGATTGTTCCACTGGCTTTCACGAGTGGGCGGGAGACAGACCCTCCCAACTCTGCCACTTCTGACTACACTAAGCCCCTGTTTCGGGTGAACCCTAGGGACCTAGACTCTGGTGGTCCTGGAGCACAGGGCAGCCAGAAAGGCAGCAGTTTAGAGGCACTGTGCGCGCACACAAGGACCACTCCAGGGATTATCCAGTCATGTGAGACTAAGGGGCCGTGGTGGGTGGGGCCGACTGGAAGGCAAGGCGGTCCCTTAAGCCCTGAGACTCCACCCATCCCAAGCTCAACAGAGAGGTTTTGCTAGTCTGCTATCATAAGGTAGAATTCAACACAGAAGTTTCCCCGGCATAGTGAAAATGCCGAGACAAGGGAAGGGATCACAAACAAAAGAAATGGAGGAAAACAAACGACTGGATATAGAGTTCAAAACCACACTTATAAGGTTTTTCAAGAATATGCTAGGAAAGATGGATAAGTTTATCAAGTCCCAAGAAGAGATGCAAAAGGACCAACTAGAGATCCTAGAGATGATGCATAAATTTAGCGAGTCCCAAGGGAAGATGAAAAAGGACCAACTAGAGACACTGACTGAAATAAAAAAATTATACAGAGTCCTAACAGCAGACTAGAGAAAGGCAAGAATAAAGTCAAAAATTCAAATATAAAGAAGCAGAAAACATTCAACTGGAAAAGCAAGAAGAGAAAATAATGCAAAAAAGTAAACATAATGTAAAGAGACTCTGGGACAGCTTCAAGCGTACCAACATCAGAATTATGGGGGTGCCAGAGGAAGAGAGAGAGCAAGATACTGAAAACCTATTTAAAGAAATAATGACTGAAAACTTCCCACATCTGGTCAAAGAAATAGACTTACAAGTCCAGGAAGCACACAGAACCCCATATAAAAGGAATCCAAAGAGGACTATACCAAGACACATCATAATTAAAATACCAAGAGCAAAAGACAAAGAGAGAATATTAAAAGCAGCAAGAGAAAAACAGTTTATTACCTTTAAGGGAGCACCCATACGACTGTCAGCTGATTTCTCAACAGAAACGATGCAGGCCAGATGGGAGTGGCAAGAAATATTCAACGTGATGAATAGCAAGAACCTACAACCAAGAATAATCTATCCAGCAAAGCTAACATTCAGAATTGAAGGGCAGATAAAGAGCTTCACAGAGAAGAAAAAGCTAAAGGAGTTCATCAACT
>PVJN01003951.1:0-25340 GCA_004026805.1 Lasiurus borealis | reverse complement strand
GCTCTTTTAGAAGAGGAAGAAGAAAAAGATAAAAGCCAAAAAATTATGAACAACAAATACATATCTATCAACAAATACATATCTATCAATACATATCTATCTAAAAATTAAGTGAATTAAAAATTTGATCAACAGAATAAACTGGTGAATATAATAGAATCAGGAGCACAGAAAGGGAGTGGACTGATAATTCTCAGGGGGAAAGGGGTGAGGGATGTACAGGGAGAGACTGGATAAAAATCATACACCTATGGATGTGATCAATGGGAGGGAGCTAAGGGCAGAGGGAGGGGTGGGAGCTGGGTGGAGGATTCCTATGGAGGGGAAAAAAGAGAAACAAATGTAATAATCTGAATAATAAATATTTAATTTTAAAAAAATAAAAATAAAAAAAAAGAAAGAAAAAGGACCAACTAGAGATGCAAAAGATCCAACTAGAGATGGAAAGGGCCCAACTAGAGATGAAAAAGGACCAACTAGAAATTAAACATACACTGACTGAAGTAAAAAATATTATACAGAGTCCTAACAGCAGACTAGAGGAATGCAAGAATCAAGTAAAAATTTGAAATATAAAGAAGCAGAAAACACTCAACTGGAAAAGCAAGAAGAGAAAAGAATCCAAAAATGTTAAAATAATATAAGGAGCCTCTTAGACAGCTTCAAGCATACCAACATCAGAATTTTGTGGGGGTACCAGAAGAAGAAAGAGAGCAAGATACTGAAAACCTATCTAAAGAAATAATGACTGAAATCTTCCCACATCTGGTAAAAGAAATAGACTTACAAGTCCAGGAAGCACACAGAACCCCATATAAAAGGAATCCAAAGAGGACTACACTAAGACACATCATAATTAAAATGCCAAGAGCAAAAGACAAAGAGAGAATATTAAAAGCAGCAAGAGAAAAACAGTTCATTACTTACAAGGGAGCACCCATACTACTGTTAGCTGATTTCTCCACAGAAACGATGCAAGCCAGACAGGAGTGGCAAGAAATATTCGATGTGATGAATAGCAAGAACCTACAACCAAGAATAATCTATCCAGCAAAGCTATCATTCAGAATTGAAGGGCAGATAAAGAGCTTCACAGAGAAGAAAAAGCTAAAGGAGTTCATCAACTCCAAACCAGTATTATATGAAATTCGGAAAGGTACTCTTTAAGAAGAGGAAGAAGAAAAAGGTAAAAGACAAAAAATTATGAACAACAAATACATATCTATCAACAAGTGAATCTAAAAATTAAGTGAATTAAAAATTTGATCAACAGAATAAACTGGTGAATATAATAAAATCAGGAGCACAGAAAAGAGTAGACCGACAATTCTCAGGGAGAAAGGAGTGAGGGGTGTACAGGGAGAGACTGGACAAAAATCATACACCTATGGATGAGGTCAATGGGAGGGAGGTAAGGGCAAAGGGAAAGGTGGGAGATGGGTGGAGGGAGCTATAGAGGGGAAAAAAGAGAAACAAATATAATAATCTGAATAATAAAGATTTAATTAAAAAAAAAAAGCCCATATATTCCAAGTGATTCATTGGAGTTTCCAGGTCATTTGTGGGAAAGCAAGGAATATAATCCACAAAATTCTCACTCCTAGTCCATTGAAAAATAATCCCAGTGTTTATTCTGTTACTCACTATCTACATAACAGATATGTCATTTAATCTCTGCCCCAAGATTTTTTTTATCTATAAAATAGATAATAATATCTAAGAACTTTTTATATGAGACAATATAAATACACATAAGAGTCCCTCAATACATGTTATTTTTACTCCAGGTGTTAGTGTTGATATGACCATTATACTGTGTCTTTGTAAATTGAATATCATCTGTTCACCCCGCGCACCTTCCCCCTCCACCCACCCCAGACTTCTTCCGAAAGTTTACTGTACTTGACCATCTGAAAAATCCTAGTAGCAGGATGGTACTGATTTCCAAAATTGGGAGTAAACACATTGTGGTATTTTTTGTTATTAAGATAGCAGATTTATATGCAGCAAAGAGGTTCATATAAATTTGATTACTCTTGCATTTCTAGTATATTTGAGACCACTTAGTTTTTATATATTGATCATGGAACCTAAACATTTTGGTTTTGATTGGAAAAATTCCACTCAGTCTTCATGTCCAGATAAACTGGCATATTTTCACTTTGTGGAAGAGTAAGCTAGATAAATACATGAGCAAGTGAAATACCACATGATATTTTCCTTTGAAACTAGAGTCTGCATGGGCTTGAAATGCCTTGATTATTTTTAAGTTCTCAAATGAAAGTTAACTTTCAAAACAGCCAATGAAATAGCTTCCTTCTACTGGAATCACTTTCTCATAGACCACTTCTTTTAGTTTCCTCTCCCCACTCTTCCTTTTCTCTTGCCTCCTAACCTGCCATACCCTCAGGCTTAGTACTAGGGCCTCTTCTTTCCCTTCCCCCATTTTTTCCCTCTTTTCACTAAACTGATTTCCTTACTGAGCATATCACCTCATTGTAAGAAATCTCAAGTATATTCTAGTGACTAGTAAATGTAAATATACATATTTAACAAAGTGTTCCTTGATCAGATTTCTAAATTCAACTGCCTACTTAAATGTTCAGTAGACATCCCAAACTCATTATTTACAAACTGACCTACTAAGTTTCTAAAAACAAAACAAAACAAAACAAAAAACAAATAAGCAAAAAAAGAAAAAGAAAGAAAAGAAAAATATTCTGCTTTACATACCTACATCATCTCTTTTAATGGCAACTCCACTCTTGGTTGTCATACGTAATATTCTGAATCTTCTTTTTCCTTCATACCTATATCTAAGATACTGGCTACTCAACCACTGGGATGGTTTGCAACAAAAGATAAAGAAAATCCTTAGAATCAGGGGAGAGACAGAAAGAGAAAGAGAGTGAGCACTGCTTATTGCCTCTAAGTTAATGTAAACATAATGACCTCAATTAATATATTTTACTCTAATTTAACTTATATTTTAAAGCTCTGAATTCTTCTAGTTCTTTTCAAACTTATCCAAAACCAACTTTTTTTTCACTATGACTGCTGCTACTACCCTAGCCCTCACCTGGGTTATTACAGCAGCCTTCTGTTTGGTCTCTCTGCTTCCACCTTTGCCTCTTTATAGTATTTTCTCAACATTGAAGCCAAAGTAACCTAGTTGAATTTCAAACCACCTCAAAACCATCTAATGGCTTCCCATTTCTCTCCGGTGAAATCCCAGAGACCTATAATATTCTATTACCTTTAAGACTCTCTCTTCTGTTTTTATTCCTCCTATGATCTCTACTTCAACTCCATTTGCTTGCACTTGACATACTACCTGCCCTAGGTCTTTGCACTTGCTTTTACTTTTGCTTGGAATGTTTTTCTCAGGTAATCTCTTTCCAGGGATGACTTTGCACAAATGATAACTTTTCAAAGAGGCATATACTGACTTTATAAAACTGCAACTCTTCTCTTAGTCTTCCAGAACACACCTCCATCTCCTCTATTATCTTTATTATGGTGCTGATATTCTTTTAATGTATCAATAACTTTGTACTCGGTTATGTTGATTATAATTTATTTATACTAGAGACCTGGTGCACACAAAATTGGGGGGGTGCACCATCTCCAGTATGTGTACCATTTCCAGTATGGGACCCCACAGGAATCGGGGCTAAACTGGCAGTAGGACATGACATCCTCTCAAAATCCTGGACTGCTGGATCCCAACTGCTTGCCTGCCTGCCAACCTGATCACTCCCTAACCATTCCCCTGATAATCTGATCAATGCCTAACTGCTCCCCTGATGGCCCAGTCACCCTCAAATGCCATCTCCTGCCTGCCTGATCATCTCTAACTGCCCTTTCCTGATGGCCTGGTTGCCCACAACTGCCCTCTCCTGCTGGCCATCTTGTGGTGGCCATTTTTGGCCACATTGGGGCAGCCATCTTGTGTGACAGTGTGAGGATCAATTTACATATTTCATCTTTAGAATTTCATCATATATAGGATTCCCTGATTAAAATGTGATTTTTCACAAGAGTAGACATTTTTCTCTTTGTTCCCTGATGAGTATATATAAAATTCTTGATTGAATGAAAGAATGCATATGTTATATCCTTTGCCGCAAAATTCTCTTCCATTTCTGATTTCTCACAAAAATCACTTGTGTTCTCTTGGGAGGACATGTCTACAGGAAAATTGTTACCTACAGGCATAATCACACTGTGTTCTGATTTGATCATAAAAAGAACTGATTGCCATGTCCAGTTTGTTTTTCAAGGTGTCCTCTGCTTTCCTAAAATTGTACTTTGTAATTCAGAATCAATACAGTACCAAGAAACATAGGGGTAATATAGACATTCTCAATTTTGAAAGTGAAACTAATTATAGAATCACTAGTGGCCCAGTGCATAAAATTCATGCATGGGGGTGTCCCTCAGTCCCACATGCACTCTCTCTAATCTGGGACCCCTCGAGGGATGTCAGACTGCCCATTTAGGCCCGATCCCTGTGGGATTGGCAAAGATCAGGCCTAAACCAGCAGTCAGACATCCCTCTCACAATCTGGGACTGCTGGCTTCTAATCGCTCCCTGACCTCCCTGCCTGATTGCCCCAACCACTCTACCTGCTGGCCTGCTTGACCCCAACTGCCCCCTCTGCTGGCCTGCTCACCCTCAACTGCCCCCTGCCCCCTGCTGCTGGCCTGCTCAACCCCAACTGGTCCCTCCTGCTGGCCTGCTCACCCCCAACTATTCCCCCTTTTCAGTCTGCTCACCCCAACTGCACCTCCAATGGCCTGATCATCCCCAACTGCCCTCCCCTCCTGGCCTGACTCTGCCTCTAACTGCCTCTGCCTCGGCCCTACCACCATGGCCTTCTCCAGAAGGACGTCCAGAAGGTCTCCCAGAAGGTCTCCTAGTCTAATTAGCATATTACCCTTTTATTAGCATAAATAAGGACCTGAAGTTTAGTACCTGGAAATAACTTGGGAGATCTAATTCATTCCCTTAATTTATACTTAAGGAGGTTTGACTTTGTCATAAGTCATGTATTGCCTGCCTATTATATCCATGTCCTATGTGGGCTTTGGCAGAACAAGAGTAAATGCAGTATTATTTTTACCTTTAAGAAACATTTAGGCTTGTAGGTAAGACAGAATGGTAAACATCATTCTCATTGTAATGGGATTTTCACTTCAATAAGAAACACTTGAAGAAGCCCTGCTTTGGATTTTGCCCAGGAACGTCACTGGGGACCAGTTGTGCTTCTTGATCTCCTAGTTCATAGGGATATGATGAAAGGGGATCCAGGCTGTGTGTCAAAGGAGAAGGGGAGGCAACCTACTCTCTCCAGGATTTGAAAGAGAACATCTTCATAGTCAATTTCTAGAGCAAAAACTCAGTTCATGTTTTCTAGAAGGTTTTTTTTTAGGAAATTAAAAGAATTTTTTTATTCAGTGAATTATTTCTCAATGACATCCTGACAGCTGCTCTGTGATACGTGGTATATCATCAGATGATATAATGTTGCAAATTTGTTTCTAATTTTTAAATATTCTTACTGATTTACTAGTCTATTGTAATGTTTAGATAAAATATAACTAAAAACACTATTTTGGATTGTCAAGGTAGCACAAACTTAGGAGTTGAATCTTATGTTCAATTTGATTAATACTTTTTCATGATTACATGTATATTATTTGGATAAAGCAAATCAGTGTATACTTAAAATAACTTTAGGCTTTCAATAAAGCTTGTTTTTACTAAATCTTATTGAAAAAAATAAAGAAATCTTTTCTAATCTCTATGTACCTACCATCTATCTATCTACCCTATTTTTAGCTAAAGGGGTAAAAAAAAAAAAAAGAAGAAATAGATTGTATGCCACACATCTTACATTTTGACTGATATGAAAACACCTGTACCCTTCATGTCTATCAAAAATAAATCCTAATCCTGTCTGACAAGACTGTGTTGGTGGGTTACAAGATTTTTCTCTTAGGTCTCCACTGTCAGCTCAGACTAATAGTCGATCTTGTTGCCAAGGGGAATCGAAGGTGATAAAGCATAACTGATGAAGTAGGCGGCAAGAAGTCAGGAATTAAATAGAAGTAGCCTGATGGGCCCAAGGAGCAGGTTTCTCTTACTGATGAGGAAAGTGACTCTGATGTAGCAGAATGCCCCAGGTCACATTTGCTTTTATTGTTTTCACATTTATGTCCAGAAATGAAACGAGGATTCTTTCCTTCGGCTTCAGTTTTCTTATTTTCCTCATTCCCGGAGGAACTGGTTCTTGGCCTAGTGCTGGAACATTTTCTGCTCTCCAAAAGTGTTTTTCCTTCCAATATTCTATCAGTAAATTGTTTTTGGCTTCAAATCATGCCATTTTCCTAAGTCAGTTAAAAGATAATTATTTGAGAACTATGTTGGGTATAAGAACTAGGTTGTACTACTAACTTGCAATGTAAAATTTGGGCACTAAGTCCTCAAAGCAGATTTGCCTAAAGTGCTGGCCGAGGCAGTTAGAAAGTGGGAACAGGACTGACTCTAGAGGGGCCCATTTAGATTACCCTGTATATATTAGTGGGAAGGTTTATTTGCATTGAGTTGGCACTGAGCATTCCTAGTGCTAGGATGAATTTAGCTATAGGGCAGCTGCTGCTGGCATGTTTCTGTCTGCTACCTGGGTCCCAATCTGTGCTGAGCATGGGAAGCGAAGCAGCCATGGGGTCAGGAGACTGCCCTCAGAAGGGGTGAAAGTTCAGATCCCTGCAAGGTTGGTGGGGGGTGGTGAGGGTCTGTGCCCCACCTCTGTTGATCACCAAGTTCTCTCCTGATGGCCCCTCTGCAACTGTGCCTGTTTTAGGTTGTTCCTTCCCTGAGGAATCTTACCCGTCTCTGGCTAACCAGTCATCCTTAGGGGCCAAGCAGGGTGTTGTGAGGTTCAGTTTTATCTCCATGGTAACCTCTACCCCCGTGGCCTCCATGCTCAGCACCTGCCTTGGGGATCCCCTCGCCTGCTTTCAGGGGCCCTGGCACTGTTCACTTATCTCAGGGAATTCAGGTTCCTTCTCCAGGAAGGGCCCAGCTCACACCATTTGGCAAGAGACACATCCATTATATCAGCCACCTCGAGGCTTCAATCTCAGGATGAATAGAGAGCTCAGGCTACAGCTACAGGCCATTGGGTTGTAAGAAGAGGGTCCCTCTTGGCAAAAGAGGAAGGAGAGCCAGTGTAGAATGCTCAAGTGCCTTCCCAGTGCCTCACTTCCTTCAGAAAAGAATTAAATCCTTCCATGTCCTCTTTTAAATTGCTGCTAAACATTCAAAGAATTAGTTTGTACGTTTGTTTGGGGTAGTTCTATAATAGGTTGTTGTGAAATATCAAAATTAAATGATACTGTAGGATAATATCATGTAAGGATATTCTTTGCTCTAGGCCATGGCAATTCAATTTCAAAGGGACTGACAATTTCTTTTTGTAACTTTATATAAACTATTTTAGGGAGGCATAAACACAGATTACTTACCTTAGCTCAAGAGGCCAAATATATTGACTTTCAATTATGATTTTTATGATGTTTAAAGGAAACTTCTCTTTATTTCCTTCCAAAATGATTTTCATGTTACAGAGTATCATTTAAAAATCTCTGTCTCATGAAGTAATTTCTCTTAAGGTTATGGAGACCACTGTATGGATTTCCTCTCCTGCCTCACCTTTCCCATTGTCTGTGCCCAATGCTTATGCTCATACACATGTACGAAAGTCCCTCTGTTGATATTTCCCCCTTATTCCCACCAACCCCCATCTTCCCCGAAGTTTAATGATTTGATCGATGTTTCTCATTCTCTAGATTTGATCTTGATTATCAGTCTATGTCATTCATTATTTTCCACAGATGAGTGAGATTATGTGATATTTGTCTTTCTCTGCCTGGCTTATTTCACTAAGCATAATGCTCTCCATCTCCATCCATGTTGTTGCAAATGGTATGAGCTCCTTTTTTACCGCAGTATAGTATTCCATTGTGTAGATGTACCACAGTTTTTTAATCCAATCATCTGTTGATGGGCACTTACGCTGTTTCCACATCTTAGCTATGGTGAATTATGCTGTATGAACATTGGGGTGCATATATTCTTTCTGATTGGAGTTTCTAGTTTCTTGGGGTATATTCGTAGTAGTGGGATCACTGGGTCAAATGGAAGTTCCATTTTTAGTTTTTTGAGGAGACTCCATACTGTTCTCCACAGTGGCTGCACCACTCTGCATTCCCACCAGCAGGACACAAAGGTTCCTTTTTCTCCACATCCTCGCCAACACTTGTCATTTGTTGTTTTGTTGATGATAGCCATTCTGACAGGTGTGAGATGGTACCGCATTGTTGTTTTGATTTGCATCTCTCTCATGATTAGTGACTTTGAGCAGGTTTTCATATGTCTCTTTGGCTTTCCTTCTGTCTTCTTTGGAGAAGTGCCTATTTAGATCAGTTGCCCATTTTTTGATTAGGTTGTTTATCTTCTTTTTGTGAAATTGTATGAGTTCCCTGTAAATGTTGGAGATTAAACCCTTATCATTGATATCATTGGCAAATATGTTCTCCCATGCAGTGAGCTTTCTTGTTGTTTTGTTGATGGTATCCTTTGCTGTGCAAAAGCTTTTTATTTTAAAAGTAGTCCCATTTGTTTATTTTTTCTTTAGTTTCCATTGCCCAAGGAGCTGTGTTCATGAAGAAATTCCTTCTGCATATGTCTGATCCTTTAACCATTTTGAGTTTATTTTTTGTGTATGGTGTAAGTTGGTGGTCTAGTTTCATTTTTTTTGCATGTTTCTGTCCAATTTTCCCAACACCATTTATTGAAGAGACTGTCTTGACTCCATTGTATGTTCATGCCTCCTTTGTCAAATATTAATTGACCATAGTGGTTTGGGTCAATTTCTGGGTTCTCTATCCTATTCCATCAATCTATGTGTTTGTTCTTGTGCCAGTACCAGGCAGTTTTGAGAACAGTGGCTTTGTAATACAGCTTAAAATCTGGCATTGAGATCCCACCTACTTTGTTCTTCTTTCTAAGGATTGCTGTAGCTATTTGGGGTCGTTTTTATTCCAGATTAATTTTTGGAAATTTCGTTCTAGGTCTGTGAAGTATGCCTTTGGTATTTTCATGGGGATTGTGTTGAATTTATAAATTGCTTTGGGTAGAATGGACATTTTGATGATATTGATTCTCCCAATCCATGAACATGGTATGTTCTTCCATCTGTTTATGCCTTCCTCTATCTCTTTTTTTAGAATTGTGTAGTTTTCTGTGTATAGGTCTTTTACCTACTTAGTTAAGTTTATTCCTAGGTATCTTAATTTTTTTGGTGCTGTGGTAAATGGGATTGCTGTTTTAATCTCTCTTTCTGTAAGTTCATTATTGGTATATAGAAATGCCAAAGATGTCTTGGTGTTAATTTTGTATCCTGCTACATTGCTGAATTAATTTATCAAGTCTAATAATTTTTTGATGGAGTCTTTAGGGTTTTCTATGTACAGTATCATGTCATCTGCAAATAAGGACAGTTTTACTTCTTCTTTTCCTATTTGGATGCCTTTTATTTCTTTTTTCTGTCTGATAGCATTGGCTAATACTTTCAGCACGATGTTAAATAGAAGTGGTGAGAGTGGGCATCCCTGTCTTGTTCCTGTTTTTAGGGGGAATGGTTTTAATTTTTGCTCATTGATTATGATGTTGGCTGTGTGTTTGTCATATATGGCTTTTATTATGTTGAGGT
Source organism: Lasiurus borealis (assembly GCA_004026805.1). Classification (NCBI taxonomy): domain Eukaryota; kingdom Metazoa; phylum Chordata; class Mammalia; order Chiroptera; family Vespertilionidae; genus Lasiurus; species Lasiurus borealis. Next base: position 15,558 of record PVJN01003951.1, on the reverse strand, counting down.
ATGATCCTTCTATTCCTACCTTGCTGAGAGTTTTTATTAAGAAAGGGTGTTGGATTTTGTCAAATGCTTTTTCTGCAAGAATTGATATGACTATGTGATTTTTATCTCTCAATTTGTTTATGTGATGTATCACGTTTATTGGTTTGTGAATATTGTACCATCCTTGCATCCCTGGGATAAATCCTAATTGGTCATGGTGTATGATCTTTCTGATGTATTGTTGGATTCGATTTGCTAGTATTTTGTTGAGGATTTTGGGATGTATGTTCATGAGGGATATTGATCTGTAATTCTCTTTCATTGTGTTATCTTTATTGGGTTTTTATATTAAGGTGATGCTGGCTTCATAGAAGGTGTTTGGAAGTGTTCCTTCCTCTTGAATTTTCTGGAATAGTCTGAGAAGAATGGGTTTTACTTCTTTTATGAATGTTTGGTAAAATTCCCCTGTGAATCCTTCTGGCCCTGAGCTTTTGTTTGCTGGAAGCTTTTTGATGACTGCTTCAATTACTTCCTTAGTTATTAGTGTATTGAGATTTTTTTGAATCTTCCTGTGTGAGTTTTGGAAGGTTTTGTTTTTCTAGGAATCTGTCCATTTTCTCCAGGTTGTTAAATTTGTTAGAATAGAGTTGTTCATAATATTTTTTACATATTTTATGGATTTTTCACAGAGAGGAAGAGACAGGGATAGAGAGTCAGAAACATCGATGAGAGAAAGACATCAATCAGCTGCCTCCTGCACTTACCCTACTGGGGATGTGATTGCAAACAAGGTACATTCCCTTGACCGGAATCAAACCTGAGACCCTTCAGTCCACAGGCTGACGCTCTATCTACTGAGCCAAACCAGTTTCGGCCATAATATTTTTTAACAATTCTTTGTATTTCTATAGGGTCTGTAGTTATTTCCCCTCTCTCATTTCTGATTTTGTTTATTTGGGTCCTCTCTCTTTGCTTCTTGGTGAGCCTGGCTAGAGGTTCATCAATCTTGTTTATTCTTTTGAAGAACCAGCTCTTTGTTTTGTTAATTTTTGTATCTTTTTTTGGTCTCTATGTCATTCATTTCTGCTCTGATCTTTATTATTTCCTTCCTTCTGCTCACAGTGGGCTTTTCTTGTTGCTCTCTTTCTAATTCTTTGAGTTATTGAGTTAGGTGATTCATTACCATTTTCTCTTGTTTTTTGAGGTAGGCCTGTAGAGCTATAAACTTCCCTCTCAGCACTGCTTTCATTGTGTCCCATATCATTTGCATTGTTGTGTTCTTATTGTCATTAGTCTCCAGAAAAATTTTCATTTCTTTTTTTATCTGATTTATAACCCAATGATTGTTTAGTAACATGCTATTCAATTTCCAAGTGTTTGAATTTTTGGAATGTTTTTATTGTAGTTTATTTCTAATCTTATGCCATTGTGGTCTGAGAAAATGCTTAATATGATTTCAATCTATTTGAATTTGGGGAGACTTTGCTTATGACCCAATATATGGCCTATTTTTGAGAATGTCCCATGTGCACTTGAGAAGAATGTGTATTCTGTAGCTTTGGGGTGAAATATTCTGAAGATGTCAATTAGGTCCCTCTGATCTAGTGAGTTATTTAGAATTGCTCTTTCTTTGCTGATTTTTTGTCTAGAGGATTTGTCCCGAGATATCAGTGGTGGATTAAATCCCCTACTATGATTGTATTGCTGTCGATCTCTCCCTTGATATCCTCCAAAAATTTTTTTATGTGTTTAGGGGCTCCTGTATTAGGTGTCTATATGTTTAGCCGAGTTATATCTTCTTCTGAATTGCTCCTTTTATTATTATGTAGTGGCCTTTCTTATCTTTTGTTATAGTCTTTACTTTGAGATCTATTTTATCAGATATAAGTATTGCTACCCCTGCTTTTTTCTCAATTCTATTTGCCTGAAAAATGTTTTTCCATCCCTTTACTCTCAGTCTGTGTGAATCCTTTTCTCTGAGGTGGGTCTCTTGTAGACAGCAAATGTATGAGTCCTGTTTTCTTAACCATTGATTGGTGCATTTAACCCATTTAGGTTTAATGATATTATTGAAAAGTTCATGTTTGTTGTCATATATTTCCTTAGTGTTTGTTTGTTTGTTTGTTTGGCCTTTTTCTTTCTTCTTTTTATAGCAGTCCCTTTAGCATTTCTTGCATTATTGGCTTGGTAGTGATAAACTCTCTTAGCCCTTTCTTGTCTGTAAAGCTTCTGATTCCACTGTCAATTTTGAATGATAGCCTTGCTGGGAATAGTATTCTTGGGTTCAGACCCTTGTTTTGCATCACTTTATATAGTTTTTTTTTGGTTCAGCTTGTTTAGGACTCCTTTTATTTCTTAGACTTTCATATTTTTTTCCTTGACAATATCAGGGAAATTTTCTGTCATTATTTCTTCAAATAGGTTTTCTATTCCTTGCTTTTCTTCCGCTCGTTCTGATATCCCAATTAAGCATATGTTGTTTCGTTTTGTGTTGTCCCAAAGCTCCCTTAGTCTCTCTTCTTGTTTGTTTTTTTTTAAGTCTTTTTTCCAGTTGTTGCTGTTTCTGTGTGTTTTTTCCTTGTCTTCTAATTCACCGATGCGGTCCTCAGCCTCTTCTAGTCTACTGTTTAGGCCTTCTATTGTGTCCCTTATTGTAGGTAAGTCATTTTTCATCTCCTCTTGGTTTGGTTTCATGTTGGTGACATTCTCATTCAGCTCCTTATAGTTCTCATTGAGTTGTGTGATATTGTCTTCAATCTGTTTAAACATACTTAAAACCATTACTCTGAACTCTTTCTCTGAAAGGCTGCTCACTTCAGTTTATCTAACTCCCTTTCTGGTGATTCCTCTTTTTATTTCCTTTGGGGATTGCTTTTATGTCTTGCCATGTTTTCTTGTAATGTTTTGATTGTAAACCTGATTGTTTTACTACCCAAGTGCTGCTGAAAACCTGCCTTGGGTGGCAGCCTTGAGGGCCCACCGCAACCACTGGTGACCAGGGAGATTCACAAACCAGAAAGGAGGGTATGCCACAGACAGGGCGACCAGAACACACAAACACAGGGTCTAGGGTGACACAAACCCAGCTACCCTGATGAGCAATTGCAGTTATTAGCAAGCTGGTGCAAAGGCCCGCTGCAGATGTATGCTAAAACGTGCGTTGACTCGGGATTTCTGCAGGCGGGGACTAGCCTCTGACACACACACAAGTGGACTAGGGGGTCCACAAGGTGGTGGGAAGGCCCACTGCAGACGTGCAAGGAAACGCATGTTGACTCGGGAGTTCCGCTGGCGGGGATTAGCCCCTGAGGCGCAAACACAGGGACTAGGGTGGTCAGAAACTGGTGAGAAGGCCCACTGCACACTGCGCAGATGGTGGCTTGCGAGATCGAAAGCTGGGATCCCTGTGTGGCCACTGCAGCAGTCACGCCGATGTCTCTGGGGAGGGGAAGGTTGTACTCACTGCTTTGGAGGCGGGGGTCCCAGGGTTCCCCGGGAATGCAGGGTCCCCGGGAATGCAGGGTCCGCTGGTCTGCAGGACTCTGGCTGGAGTGGCCGTTGGATCGCAGGGCAGCTCCAATGACTGTTTAGATGGCAGTGTTAGTGAGTTTCCAAAGAAAGGCCCTGTTACCCTTCAAGATGGCGTGGGCTCCACGCCCAAGTTCCACAGTCCGGGGAGTAAAACCTATAAGGGCAATCTCTCCCTGTCTGAGAGAGCCTGGACTGCCAGCCCCCACTGCTCCTGTGAGATTCAACTGTCCCTCACTCAAAATCACACACCCACCACACACACACACTCACTCTCTTTTTGTCGCCTCACTCCCTCTCCCTCACCTCCGTCCTGCCAGCCGCCATCATCCCTCAAAACACCTGCTCATTTAAATACTAATTTTGTCTCCAACATTGCTTTATCTGTAAAAAAATAATCTATTCTGCTTACCTGACCGGATTGATGTTCAGATCCTATTACACAAGAACATATGGAAAGGGGTCCACATATGAGCAATAGGAACAACACAACTAAATATTACCCTGTGATCCCTGAACACTTGTTCATAGCCTTTTATAGGCAAAGGTTCCTTCAAGCTTATGTTGTTTCTGACCCTCCCTTTCACTTTTCCCCCCAAATCTTGCTCTCCATGCTCTAGCCATTTTATTTGAACTCTTGATTTCATGAGATGAGGACATGTGGCCAAAGCTTGTGAGAAAATAACCATTCAGTCCCAACTTTTATCTCAGGAAGCCTATCAGGGTTTACCAGTCAGCTTCCTCTGGCAGGACATTGGAGAACATGCTGAAAGGAATTTTCCATCTCTCCAGTTGAGCTCCTGTGGACACACAAGTGAGATAAAGCTAGCTACTCGAATTGGCTGTGGGCGTTTTCAACTTTGGTTTCACACAAACATAGTGTCTACTGATATTACTTGATTCTCATGGTCTTTACAAAATTATCCTTAGCTAGTTTTCCTGTATGTACAATGATTTCCTTAAAACGAGAATCTCAGTACATCATTCATTGCTTAAAGCTCCTCAGTGACTTCTCACTCCTACAGAATGAAGCCCAACCTCCATAATAGAGTATACCAACTTCTAAATGATATAGCCATGCCTTTTAGCACTCACAGGTTTCTTATTACATACTAGATGGGAAAAACAGAACTGCTTTGGGGTCCCCGTGTCCATCATGCATGGTGATGCTTGCCTTCATATTTTGCTAAAATTTTCACTATGAGAAAGGGTCTCTCCACCTATTCCCTTTGTCAGCTCTTAATTAGACCTTAAAGCCGGGCTTACACATCAACCACTGTAGGAAGCTTTCCTTGGCCATTCACAGGTGCTAGGGGTTGGGTGAGGTGCCCCTTTCTGTTCTCCAATACCAACACAGTGTACTTCCATGTAATTTCTGAACTGAAGTTACTTCTCACTAATTTTTCTTCCCTGCCTAAGGCTCCTTGTAAGGAATGTATTCAACTTTCTATCTTGAGCACCTTGAAGAGTATCTCTGCAGAGCAGATGCTGAACAGATTTATTGACTGAAAGAGGAAAATAATGTGAATGTTCCTGGGAAGTCTTTAGATGTGTTTTGGATCACATTTAATCATCAGTGACATACATATGCTCCAGAAAAGATTTCTCTGTGCATTAGAAATTTGGACTAGGAGCACTCACTTTCCTTTCTAATTTTAGATCCTTTGATATTTCCCAAACTTGAGATATGGTGTCAGCTAAGGGGTGAGAATACTGGCCTCTGCCCACACAAGCTTATGCATTTTAATTATCTAAAACATTATTACCCTATTATAACAGATGTAAACCATTTATATTTATAGCAAATCAAATAATTATACTATATTGACACTTAGGTAGTGTTTAGTATAATCCTGGCCAATTATTGAAAAGATTATAAAATCATAACAGTAATAATCCATTCATTACAACCGGGCTCTATCCCTGTCATTCAGATCAATGCCATTATCCAGCTACAGGCATTTATAAGTACATCTTTATGTGCCCAGAGTTTGAGTACAGATTCAGGATTAGGCCTGAGCATGGCTGATGAGTGGGTTAATAAATCTCTTTAAGGGAAGTAAATTAAAATAAGATAAAGAGAATTCTAAATGTATTTAGAATTAAAATAAGATAAAGAACATTAAGGAATGTTCAGTGTGAGAAATAGCTCACCTTTCCAAATTCAAATGACAAACTCTGAGGAGACAGAAGTATGGCGAAATGAGACCTTTAATATACTCTGGAGAGTGGGTATTCATCCCATTGAACAGCCACGGGCACACACAGGGCTCAGGGAATATAACCTATTTATTTAGTCCTCCCTCTGGTTCCTCATTGGCTGAGTGCTATGAGGTCACCTGTTTTCTTTTGAGTCACCTAGGTCTTGCTGTCTTTTCTTGGGCCATTAAAAAAAAAAAAATTGGGCTGAGGCCTTTCTAGCTACCTCTACCTACCCTGTCAATCTGAGGCATACCCTTCACCTTGAGTTTTCCCACTATGTTAGCCTACATGCACAGTTCTTTGTGCTTCTTCCCTCCTCCCTATATCCCTGGGGAAATTCAGTAAATTTCATCAAAAGCCGACCATACTGGAGATGGATCACAGATGTCCATTTTATATATTCAGAAGGCCTGTCGGGCAATTAAAATATATTGGCACAACAAAAATTCTTATAAAGCCATATACAGAAAAAAAAAAAGAGGAGAAAAATGTGAATTGTATGTAATAGTGGATAGATATGTGATGAACAGAATGTGATAAAATGTTAATAAAATCTAATTATTGATTCTTTATTTTTATGGTTTAAACTTTTTACAGTAAAATGTTTGAAAATTTGCATGTATACAGTAATTTCAGCTATTTATTAAATACATATGAAGAATTGAAGGGAATGGCCTAAGTCAGTGGTCGGCAAACTCACTAGTCAACAGAGCCAAATATCAACAGTATAATGATTGAAATTTTTTTTTGAGAGCCAAATTTTTAAAACTTAAACTTCTTCTAATGCCACTTCTTCAAAATAGACTCGCCCAGGCCATGGTATTTTGTGGAAGAGCCACACTCACTGGGCCAAAGAGCCGCAAGTGGCTTTTGAGCCATGGTTTGCGGACCACTGGCCTAAGTGAATATTTGAGCTAAAAAAAAAAAAGTTAAACATTTATTTTTCATGGTTTTTATAATTTAAGAATATTTAAAAATAAAGATAAAATGATTTTAACTAGGGTTGCTTCAGAAATGAGAAATACTTGTTCAGGATGTAGGAGAGTAAAAATGGGTGTTACTTTTGATAAATCACTTAGTTATAGGAATACCTTAGTTTTTGGAAAAATGTGATTAACAACACTACCAACTTCCTGAGGTTGTCATGAGGATTGAATGTTTTAATATAGGTAAAGTGTGTAAGATAGTGTTTAGTACCTGAGAAACATTGGCTAATATTTTTAGGAAATTGACATTTTAGGAAATAATTATTACACAAACAACTCCCCCCCCCCCCTTACCACTAGTACCTAGAATTGTCTTTATTTAGTAGGTGGTACACTCTTTAATACTTGGAACAAAAAAAGAAAAAGAAACTTTTTCTTTGTTTTATTTTTTTTTATGAGCAGTTTTTCCTTAAATCTTGTTAAGTATTTTGAAGAACTTGAGAAAGAGACTCTGAAATGACATCAAAGTTATGGTAGAGGGATAGCAGCCTAGCTGGAAGTCAGCAATATTAAGTTTCCACAGAGCACCCTTTGATCCTGCTGGTTTTGAGAACAAAACAAACTTCTGTAGATGTTAGCCTATTAGCACTCCCTGGGGAGAGAACTTGATCAGGAGTGAGACACTCCATAGGAAAGAAAAGCACAGACAACAAGGTTTCTGTTGAGGTTCAGTGGCTGATTTCTGTGCTGTCATTGATTTCTTCACCTTGAACGATAGTTGGAGTCTGTATAAACTCAGCACAGAGCTCTCCATGCAGTTTATCCCTCCAACTTTCAGACTTTTCATTACACAAACTCGTTTTCTCTTTCTGGGCTACATTTACACTGAGATGATAAATGGCTCTGTTAAGCTTGGAGGAGGTTCTACGATTACAAATTGTGGTTGAAGTACATATCCTATCTTTTCCTGAGCCCCTGCCTTCCTCCTTTGACCCTCACAGAAGGATACAGATTATTCATTTACTTCTTTTAAGTAAATGTGCAAAATACAATCATGGGTTGTCTTTTGTGGACACTTTACATATATCCCAGGCTATGAAATTCTGAACCACATAATCCCAGATATAGCAATCACAGTGCCAGGACAGGGACTCTCCTAAGGATCCTTACTTGCCTGCTGGAGCTATATAGCCAGAAGCTGTCTGCCAGGTGAGCAAATGAGGCAGGGGAAGACAGACACACATGGTTCCCTTCTCGCCTCAGACCAGACTCCTGCTGGGGACAATATGGTTGTTAGGCTGTAGGGGATAATATGGTTATTAGGTTGTATTGCCACCATCTGGAGAATTATATTTACTCTAATTATACCCAACCTAAGAGTATACAGGTGGGTTTGTACTATTGTATTATTAGCTACATAAAAAATGCTTCCTAAGCCAAAAATCTACATGAGCATAATCTGCTCCATCATTTTATGATGTAATGGCTCTCAAAGACAGGTATGCTGCTTATTTCATCTCTGTACCTGGAGATTAGTAAAGGTGTATTGTGTGAATGAACAAATGAGTCAATGAGTGAGCTAATAAATCTGTTACATAACATATTCTAGAAGTATGAGCTGTTTTGATAATTTTAGCCATTATTATTTTACATATTTTTGGGGAAACCTGAACTTAAAAATCATTTTCTTATAAGATATATATTTTTGCAACTCTAAGTGTAACATATGCCCATAGCAAGGGCAGAGATCTGGGGGTGTGCACACCACTGCTTGCAGAAAGAATGGACTGCTGATTATGCCGATGGCTTTCTCTAGTGGACGGGAGACAGAACTGCCCAACTGCGCCACTTCTAACTCCACTGAACCCCAGTATCGGGCATAACCCTGGGGACCCAGACTCATATGGGTCCTGGAGTGCAGGGGAGCCAGAAAGGCAGCGGTCTGTCGAGGCACGCGGGTATGCATGTGCACAGGGATGGCTTCAGCAATTACTGAGAGACACTTGAGACCCAGGGGTTGAGTAGGGCAGGGCTGACTGGAAGCCAAGACTCTCCACTAAGCCCTGAGACTCCACCCCTCCCAAGCTCAACAGAGAGGCTTTTGAGGTTTTCAAGTCTTGTATCATAGGGCTTATTCCAATACAGAAGTTCTCCTGGCATAGTGAAAATGCAGAGACAAAGGAACAGATCACAAACAAAAGAAATGGAGGAAAACAAATGACTGGATATAGGGTTCAAAACCATGGTTATAAGGTTTTTCAAGAATTTTCTAGAAAAAAATGGATAAATTTAGCGAGACTCAAGAGGAGACGAAAAAGGACCAACTAGAAATTAAACATACACTGAGTGAAATAAAAAAAAATATTATACAGATACCTAACAGCAGACTAGAGAACCCAAGAATCAAGTCAAAAATTTGAAATATAAAGAAGCAGAAAACACTCAACTGGAAAAGCAAGAAGAGAAAAGAATCCAAAAATGAGAAGATAACATAAGGAGCCTCTGGGACAACTAACTTCAAGTGTATCAACATCAGAATTGTGGGGGTGTCAGAAGAAGAGAGAGAGCAAGATTCAGAAAATCTATTTGAAGAAATAATGACTGAAAACTTCCCACATCTGGTGAAAGAAATAGACTTATAAGTCCAGGGAGCGCACAGAACCCCATATAAAAGAAATCCAAAGAGGACCACACTAAAACATATTATAAATAAATACCAAGGGCAAAAGACAAGGAGAGAATATTAAAAACAGCCAGAGAAAAACAGTTAATTATGAACAAGGGAACACCCATAAGATTGTCAGCTGATTTCTCAAAAGAAACGATGCAGTCCAAAAGGGAGTGGTAAGAAATATTCAAAGTGATGAATAGCAAGAACCTACAACCAAGAATACTCTGCCTAGCAAAGCTATCATTCAGAATTGAAGGGCAGAAAAAGAGCTTCACATATAAGAAAAAAACTATAGGAGTTCATCAACATCAAACCAGTATTATATGAAATGCTGAAAGGTACTCTTTAAGAAGAGCAAAGAAGAAAAAGGTAAAGATAAAAATTATGAACAACAAATACCTATCTATTAACAAATGAATCTAAATATTACATGAATTAAAAATTTGATGAACAGAATAAATTGGTAAATATGATAGAATCACAAGCACAGAAAGGGAGTGGACTGACAATTCTCAAGGGGAAAGGGGTGAGGGGAGATGCAGGTAAAGACTGGACAAAAATCATACATCTATGGATGAGGTCAATGTGGGGGGCGGGGAGGTAAGGTTAGAGGGAGGGTTGGGAGCAGGTGGAGGGGAGTTATGGAGGGGAAAAAAAGAAACAAATGTAATAATCTGACCAATAAAGATTTAATTATAAAATAAATAAATAAATAAATAAATAAATAAATAGACAAACACCAGCGACAAAGTAAGAATCTTAAAGGCTGCCAGAGAGAGAGACAGAAAGTTACCTACAGGGGATTTCCTAATAGAAACACAGAGAATGGAATGAAATATACAAATTCAAGCAAAGCCAGGATCTGAATCCATGAATAATATGTTCAGCAAGGCTATCAATCAAAGTTGAGGGTGAAATAAGGGAGCCTCACAGATAAAAAAAGAACTAAGGGACTTTATTACTACCAAACCCACAGTTCAAAAAATGCTAAAGGGGCTGCTGTAAAAAGAAGAAATAGAAAGGGAAGAAGGAACACAGGCATAAAGTATAAAAATTGCAACAAACCACTACCTATCAATAATAATTTTAAATGTAAATGGATTAAATGCCCTAGTCAAAAGACATAGAGTAGCTGATTGGATAAGAAAAACATGACCTATATGTATGCTATCTACAAGAGACCTGCCTTAGAACAAAGGACTCAAATAGACTGATGGTGAAGGGATGGAAAAAGGTCTTTCAGGCAAATGGAAATAAATTTTTTAAAAAGCTGAGGTGGCAAAACTTACTAGGTGAACTGATTAATAATGCACATTTTGTAATCAGAGAATATCTGATAATTTCAAGAGAAACATCAAAAGTGCTCTATTCAAAGAAATGTCCATCACTAGCTACACATTTTCCCCACCTTTTATGTAATTTGTGGATACCATCCCAATAGAACTTTTCTTGTTTTGAGACAAACTGTTCAGAAACCCAATTTTCCACTTCTTCGTATGTTTTGAAGTCCTTCTCAGAAAGTGTGTGTGCCGTCAATCAGAACAAGTGGTATTCTGAAGGAGCAAGGTCTGTTGAATACAGTGGGTGGGTTAATACTTCCAAAGCAAGATCTTTTAATATGTCTTTAACTGGTTTTGAAGTGTGTAATGGTGTATTATCATGAAGCAAAATTACTTTGCTGTGTCTTCTGGCCCATTCTGGTCATTTTATGATCAAAGCGTGGTACAAATTGGTTATTTGTTGTTGATAGTGATGAATTGTCCTGACCCGTGGGTTAAGTCAACGAGAACCCTAGAGGGGGAGTGGGGATGAAAGGGACAAGAGACACAAGGAATAGAGACAAGACAAAGTTCTGATCAAGTCTCATTTATTAATGAGGAATTCGGGGTATTTATAGGGAGAAGGAAGAATGAGGAAGTTAGCGAAAATTCCTAGCCCTAAGGCGAAACACCTGGCTTACAGGAAAGAGAGAGGGTTTGGGGTACTAGAAACCTAGCCCGATGTTAGTGCTAATGTGGCTGGAGCTTACTACAAAATGGCTGTCAAGCACAAGTTTCCCACAATGAATATTAACAGTTTCACCCGTTTTTAGAAGCTCATAATACACACTTTCCTGATCCCACCAAACCAAGAGTGTTGTCTTCCTTCTGAAGCGATTTGGCCTTGCAGTCAATGTTGGCAGTTGACCTGGATCAACCCATGATTTTGTGCATTTAGGATTCTCAAAATAAATCCACTTTTCATCGCCAGTCACAATTTGATGCAAAAAATTTCTTTCGTGCCATTGAAGTAACATTTTACAGATGACTTTTTGGATTTCCATTTGTCTTTTGTTCAGTTGATGTGGCAGCTATTTTCCTTCCTTTAAAATCTATCCTATTGCTTGTAAATTATTGTAAATTGTTTGCTGAGCAATGTTTATTCTTCTGCAAGTTTTTTTTGAGTTTTATAAGCATTTTCATTGAATCATACTTGTAATTGTTGCTTTTAAATTTTTTTGGTTGACCTGGATGTTCTTTGTCTTTCACATCTATATCATCACCTTCAAAACTTTTAAACTAGCATTCACAAGTATCTTGAGATGGATCATGTTCATCATAAGCTTCCCAAAGTATTCAGCAGCACTTTTCTTCAAAATAAAGAATTAAAACTTCTTGCAAATGCTCTTTTTTGGCACTAAATTTGACATTTTTAACTGTAAAAATATCTATGATGTTAACTCCTTTAGCAAATTTGACATATGAAGCTTTGAATCTTGCTGTAAATACAACAAAATAGCATACATATCAAATTGCATATATATCAACATATGTGTACCTTCATCTATTGAAAAATATCTGAATTACTAACTGGCATACTTGGTATATGTGACAAATTAGACCTCAAAGTGAAGGCCATAGAAGAGAAAAGGAAGGCCACTTCATAATAATAAAAGGAGGAATTCAATAAGAAGATATAACTCTGATAAACATATAGGCACCCGATATAGGAGCATCCAAATACATACAAAAAAAAAAGCGCAATAACAACAACAACAACAACAACAACAACAACAAAAAACTTCTGGATAATATCAAGGGAGAAATTGATAGCAATATAGTCATAGTAGTGGACTTGAATATTCCATCTAACACCACTGGATAAATCCTCTAAATAATAATAATAATAATAATAATAAAGAAAAAAAACAGCTAAGAAACATCAATCCTAAATGATTCATTAGATCAGATGGAATTGACAATTTCAAAACATTTCACCCCAAAGCCACAGTATATACATTCTTCTCCAGTGAACATGGGTCATTTTAAAAGATAGAACACATATTGGGTAACAGGCAGAGTCTCTCCAAATTCAAGAAGATTGAAATCATATTAAGCATCTTCTCAGACCACAATGACATAAAACTAGAAATCAACTATAATAAAAACAATGATTGGGTTATCATAGAGATCAGAAAAATAAATAAATAAATAATATCATGGCAACAAACAATGAAAACAGAACAATACCAAATGTATGGGAACAGTAAAACCAGTCTTGAAAGGGAAGTTCTTAGCTCTACAGGCCTACCTCAAAAAACAAGAAAAAAATGGTAATAAATCATCTAATCCTACAACTCAGAGATAGAAAGTGAGCAACAATTAAAATTCAGTATAAGTAAAGGGAAGGGAATAATAAAGACCAGTGTGGGAATAAATGACATAGAGACAAAACACACACACACACAAACACACACACACAAAAAAACAAACAAACAAACAAACACAACAATACAAAAGATAAACAAAACTAGGAGCTGGTTCTTTGAAAGGATAAATAAGATTGATGAACCTCCTGCCAGGCTCACCATCAAGCAAAGATAGATAATCCAAAAAATCAAAATCAGAAATGAAAGATATGAAGTAATAACCAATTCCACAGTAATATAAAGGATTATGAATAAATACTATGAACAACTCTATTCCCCACCCCCCCAAAAAAAATTAACAACATAGATGAAATGGAATATTCTTAGAAAAATCTAAGCTCCCAAAACTCAATCAGGAAGAATAAAAAAAACCTGAATAGTTTGGTAACTACCAAAGATAATGAAGCAGTGATCAATAATTTTGTAGCAAGAAAAGCCCTGTTCTGGACAGCTTTACAAGGGAGTTATACCAAGTATTTAAAGAAGAACCAAAACCTATCCTTCTCAAACTATTCCAAATATTCCTAGAGGAAGGCACACTTCCAAGTTCTTTTTGTGAAACCAGAATTACCCTAATCCCAAAACCACAAAAAAGAGAACAACAGGCCAATATCCTTGATGAACATAGATGCTAAAATCCTCAACAAAATTCTAGCAAATCAGATTCAGCATTACATTAGAAATGTCATACATCATGACCAAGTGGGATTTATCCTGGGGATGCAAGGATTGTATAGTATCTGCAAATCAATAAATGTGATACATCACATAAATAAATAGACAAAAATCACATAATCATATCAATGGGTGCAGAAAAAGCATTTGACAAAATCCAACACCCTTTCTTGGTACAAACTCTCAGCAAAGTGGGAATAGAGTGATTATACCTCAACATAATAAAAGCCTTATATGACAAACCTATAGCCAAGATTATACTGAATGGGCAAAAACTAAGCTCATTTCCCCTGAGAATGGGAACAAGACAGGAATGCCCACTTTGACCACTCCTATTCAATATAGTAGTGGAACTGCTAGCCATAGCGTTCAGACAAGAAGAAGAAATAAAAGTCATCTATTTGGAAAAGAAGAAGTAAAACTGGTCTTATTCTCAGATGACATGATACTACACATAGAAAACCCCAAAGACTCCATAAAAAAACTAATAGATCTTATAAATGAATTCAGCAATGTAGCAGGATACAAAATAAACACCCAGAAATCTATGGTCTTTTTATATACCAACTAGATGCCCAGTGCACGAATTTGTGCATGGGTTGGGTCCCTCAGGATGGCCTGCAGGGATTGGGCCAAAACCTGCAGTCCAATGTCACCTGCAACTCTTACCTGCTGCTCTCACTCATCCCAGCCCCACTGTTCTTGCAGCGGGCTCTCACCCAATTAGTCCTTTTTGGGAGAGGCTCGCTCTGCTACAGCAGTGCTCACCAGGCATGAGCCTGTGTCTGGCACCTTCCCAAGTGGAGTGGCCTGTGAGATCGGGCCAAAATCAGCTCCCTAACAACCCTGAGGGGTCCCAGATTGCAAGATGGCAAAGACCAGGCCAAGGGATTCTACCCTCAGGGGATGCTGGGATGGGACCACAGGAGGGCTCCAGGGCATGTCTGGCCCTGTCTCATTCAATCTGATTAGGGCTAATCATGGCCAGCCAGCCAGGAAGTGACTGTGGGAGTCCTACAGAGTATGTACAGCCCATCTTGCTCAGTCCTGATTGCCAGACCCCAGCAGCAAGCTAACTTACTGGTTGGAAGGTTTCCCCCCTAGTGGGCAGTACATGTCATAGTGAGTGGTTGAGTGACCTTAGCATATTATTAGCATATTATACTTTGATTGGTTGGACAGTAAACCAGTCACCAGATGACCAGACATTAGCATATTAGGCTTTTATTACATAGGATAATAAACTCAGAATTGAAAAAAATTAATCCCATTTAACACTGCACCAAAAAAATTAAGATATTTAGGAATAAACTTAACTAAGGAGGTAAAAGACCTATACTGGGAAAACTCCAGGACATTGAAAAAAAGAGATAATGGAAGACATAAACAAATGAAAGAACATGCCATGTTCATGGGTTGGTAGAATCAACATCATTAAAATATCTATATTACCCAAAGCAATCTACAGATTTAATGCAATCCCCATTATAATACTACCATCATACTTCAAAGATCTAAAACAAACTCGCCAAAAATTCACCTGGAATAAAAAAAGACCCTGAGTAATCAGAGCATTCCTGAGAAAGAAGAACAAAGTTGTGTTAAGCCCGGAACGCAAGCCACACTTACAGAGCACCAAGAGATGATCTCATGTAAAAACAAAGGGGTTTATTCAGACCAGCATGCTGGGGCTCACAACATACTCTGAAAGCAGAGCAGAGGCTGAGAGCGTCGAGCCTTTGTTACATGACCGTTTTATACTGGGGGTCGGGGGGTGGAGAGCTGTTTGAATTACTGAGTTGGCCTATCCTGATAGGCCAGGTAGGGGAGTTGGCCCATCCTGATAGGCCAGGTAGGGGCCGGGGTCTGCTTACGCAGGTACGGGATGT